>VMDO01001709.1:121381-194804 GCA_007922755.1 Pedetes capensis | reverse complement strand
TTTTGATTTGCATTTCCCTAATGGCTAGGGATATTGAGCACTTTTTCATGTGTTTCATGGCTTTATGGACCTCTTCATTTGAGAACTGTCTACTCAGTTCCTTTGCCCATTTGTGTATTGGGTTGTTTGGTTTTTGGGTTTTTTTTTCTTGAGTTCCTTATAAATTCTAGTAATTAGACCTTTGTCAGATGTATAAAATTATAGCTAGTGTTGTGTGTGTGTGTGTGTGTGTGTGAAATTTTTGAAGATATTGCTTATCCCAAGGCCAAGAAAATATTTGTTTTCCTCAGAAAGCTTGTTTCACCCTTTTTATATTTTTTATTTTTGAAAGAGTCTCACTAAATCCTGCAGGTTGCCTCTGGCCTCGAAGTGGCAATCTTCCTGCCTCCCCACTCCTGAGTTGCTGGGATTACAGGCCTGAGGCACCATGCCCAGTCTTTGTTTCACCTTTACATTTAGATCAACAATACACTTGGCTTTGGCTTTAGTGCATAGTATGAAGTTGCAGATAGGTTGTATGCATTGTCTTTTGCCATAAAACAAATTTCTACAAATTTAAAAGTTTAAAACCACCCTTCATTATCTCATCGTTTTGCAGGAGAGAAGTGAGTTTGGCTGGGTGCTTTCCTCAGTATAAAACAAGGAAATCAAGGTGTCAGCCAGCCTGGCTCTTATCCAGAAGCCCTGCGAAAGACTGAGCTTATAAGCTCATTTGGCTCGTTGGGAGAATTTGCTGCCTTGTTGTTATAGGACAGAGGTCCCTGTGTCTTTGCTGGCTGTGAGTGAAGAACGCCATGCTTCCTAGAACCCACCTGCTTTCCTTCCCATTTGGTCTCTCCAACTTCAAATGGCAAAAACGTAGAGTCCTCCTTTTGATTTGCTTCCCTGATTTTAAGGGCTAATGAAATTAGATCAGGCCCATGTAGATAACCTTCCTGTCTTAAAATCAGCTGCATACAACATAACATCATAACTGTGACATAACATAATCATGAGAGTGATATGTCCTCAGAGTCACAGGTCTTGTGTATTAGGCAGGGACATATTTGAGGAGCCAATTCAATAACTATCTACCAAAGAGTCAACATTAAGCTTCTTCTACATGGATGTCTAGTTAAACTAGTGCACTGTCCTCACTGCAGAGCAGTGCCACCTTTATCACAAGTCAAGAGACTATAGAAAAGATCCACATTTGTGCCTATTCCCAAGAGACAGGATCCGACCAAATGTACAAATTATCAAATGTTATCATTAATATCTAACGCAAGTAAAATTTTGCTAAAGATCATTCAAAAGCAATTGTAGCAGGATATAGACAGGGAATTGCCAGAAAATCAAGTCGGATTTAGAAGAGGGTGTGGAACCAGGGACATCATTGCTGATGTCAGATGGATATTAACCAAAAGCAGAAAATACCAGAAATATGTCTATCTATGTTTTATTAACTATGCAAAGGCATTTGACTGTGTGGATCATAATAAATTGTGAATAACACTGTGAAGACTGGGAGTAACAGAGCACTTAATTGTACTCATGAGGAATATGTACATGGACCAAGAGGCAGTTGTTCAAATAGGACAAGGAAACAATGCCTGACTTAAAGTCAAGAAAGGTGTGCATCAGGGCTGTATCCTTTCACTGTACCTCTTCAGTCTCTACACTGAGCAAATAACCCAGCATCATGATTGGAGGATGACTCATTAATAACCTGTGTTATACAGATAACACAACTCTGCTTGCTGAAAGTGAAGAGGATTTGAAACATTTACTGATGAAGATCAAAGAACAAAGTCTTCAGTATGGACTGCACCTCAATATTGACAAAACAAAAATCCTTACAACTGGGTCAGCTTCATGATAAATGGAGAAAAGACTGAGGTTGTCCAAGATTTTTCTTTACTTGGTTCTATAAACAACACCCACAGAAGCAGCAGTCAAAAAACTAAAAGGTACATTGCATTGGGAAAAACTGTTGCAAAAGACCTCTTTAAAATGTTGGTCAGTAATGATGTCATGTTGAAGATGAAGGTGTGCCTGACTCACACCATGGTATTTCAGTTGTATCATATACTTGTGGAAACTGGAGAGACAGGAGAAGAATTGATACTTTTGAATTATGGAGCTGGAAATGAATATTGAATATACCATGGACTGCCAAAAGAACTAATAGATCTGTCCTAGAAGAAGTATAACAGAGTGCTCTTTGGAAGCAAAGATGGCTAGACTGCCTCCAATGTATTTTGGACATGTCAGGAGGGAAAAATCCCCGGAGAAGGACATCATGTTTGGTGGGTCAATGAAAAAATGGAAGACCCTCAACTAGAAGGATCAACACAGTGGCTGCAACAATGGGTTTAAACATAAAATAAATCGTGTGCCTGGCACAGAATAATGTTTTGTTCTGCTGTACACACAGGGTTGTTATGAATCAGCATCAACCTGACAGCGCCTTACAACAAACAATAATATCTTTGTGTGTCTATTACTGGACATTCCTGTTGCTCCTCTGAGTCAATTTCAGACAGACTTAATTTTTGCAACTTTCTAATTAGTCTTGGTAGCTAATAGTCTTGATAGCTGATGATAGAAATTATCCAGCTTTGTTCTCCTTCAACATTGTCATGCCTAGCTGGCCCTTTGCTTTTCCTTATAAACTTAGGAATCAGCTTGTAAAATGACATCAGAAAGAAAAAACCTATTTGGGTTTCCCAGGGGTATGCACTGAATCTATAGGTCTTCACAGGGAAATCTGACATCTTCACAATAAGTCTTCTAATCCATAAACATAGTCTATCGTCCGTTATTTAAGTCTTTTAAATTTTCTCTCATAAATACTTTTTCAGTTTTCTGTGTAGAGTTCTTTCATACTGTTCTGTAGATTTATTCTCAGCTATTTCATGGTTGTTAACACTATGGTAAATGGTATCATTAAACATTTTTCGTTAGCTGGGCACAGTGGTGCATGCCTGTAATCCCAGCAACTCAGGAGGCAGAGGCAGGAGGATCACAGGTTTGAGACCAGAGGCAGTCTGCGTAACTGTCTCAAAAAGTTAAAAAAAAAAGGGGGGTGGGCTGCGGGTATAGCTCTGTGGTACAGCACGCGCAAGGCCCTGGGTTCAACTCCCAGTATCACAAAAAAAAAAAAATTTTTTTTTTTTCATTTTCATTTACTTATGGCTGGCATATCAAAATACAACTGAATTTTTGGTTATTGATCTTATATTCAACAACCTAGCCAAATTCACTTGTTAATTCTAATAAATTATCTGTAGATTCTTTCAGACTTTCTATATAAAAAAAACTTTGTTATCTACAAAGAATGTCACTTTTAATTCTTCACTTTAATTTTATTTATCTTTTTCTTGAGACAGGGTCTCCCCATGTAGGCCAGGCTGGCCTTCAACTGGTGATCCTTGTGCCTCAGCCTCCCATGTGCTAGAATTACAAGGATGCCTCACCACACCCTACTTCTTATCCCTTTTCCTCTTTTATATTTACATAAGCAAAGAATTTGCTATGATTTCTTCCCTGGTTTTACAATTAAGTCTCTTTGGGAAAACAAAAACTTAGAAAATCTCAGCCATTTTCATCCTGGGAAGAGACTCGACATTTCCATTATGCAGTGCACTCAGAACTGTCCCTTTCAGCAGAGGAAGATACACGTTCAGAGTGGCCAGAGCATCCCAAGTTGTGCCTCTTTGTGACTCAAGGCAAAGCATTTGGCACCTCCTACAGGAACTGCCCTGGTCCTCGACTCTGTGGAAATGGGTTGGCCATGCTCCAGGGACACTTAGGCCCAGAGAGAGCTGCTCTGAAAACTGGCAGCGACCTACCAGGGACACCTAGATCCCAGAGGGATCCAGGAGCACAGGATGATGATTTCACCAGCCCGTATGCTCACGTGGGGGGCAGCAGGGACAGGGGCATGGTTCAGAGGTATTTCCGAACATGCTGTTTGTATTTCCGAACATGCTGTTCCTGTTTGTGTGGCAAACTTGCAAATTAACCTGAGTCCCCACCCAGGTCTGTGAGGGGACTCTGTTGGTGGTCATGATGGCCAAATGGAGGCCGCTGGAGGAGCTGTGATTAAGGGATGTAGGTGACTCATGGTAAAGCTGCTCATGCTATAACAACCACTGTGTAAATGGCACTTGCAGTGAGGTGACAGGGAAGAAACAGGCTGCGCTTCTTGGTGCAGCAGGGGAAGCCACTCACAGGATTCCTTACAGCTCTCTGCAATGCCACCATGGGTGCTGTTACTATAATCATAATCCCCATGTCACGATGCCATCTGGCATGATCTGAAAGGCTTCCCAGGATTTTCACCCTCCTCAACCAGCTGGGTTCTCTTCTTCGCCCATGTGTTTGAGTTCACAAAATACAGAGCACTGTGCTTGTCCACTGGCCACTGTTCTGGGTTGGGTGACACGCGCGGGCAGGCTTTAAGATCACACGCCTTAAACAGGCATGATGACTCATGCCTGGAGTCACAGCTCCTTGGGAGGCTGAAGCAAGAGGATCGCTTGAGCCTAGGAGTTCAAGACCAGCCTGGGTAACATAACAAGACGAAAACTCAAAAAAAAAAAAAAAAATCACATGCATTTGTACTGTCAACTAACAAGGCACTAAATGCTCTGATCTGTGGTGCCTCCCTGGGTTTTGGTGGTATCATTTGCTAATAAAAGTGAATTATTTGCTATGCAGCATTATTCATAAGAGTGAAAGATAGGAACGACTCAAAGTACCAATCAACAGCTAAATGGATAAATAAAATGAGGTGGAACCACACTGTCTTAGTCTATTTTCTGTTGCTAAAACAAAACCCTTGAGAATGGGTAATTTATAAAGGAAAGAAGTTTATTTTCATCTATGATACTGTGGGCTGAAAGTCCAAGGCCATGGTGCTGGCCTCTGCTTGGCTTCTTTGTACTGCTTCAGCTCATGGGAAAAAGCAAAAGGGCAAGGAGACAGGTTCAGAAAAGACAAAACATGAGGAGTTGCTTCACTCTGTTACAACCAACTCTCACACAGTAACTAATCCAGGCCCGCTAGAGCTGTATCAATCTCTCTTAATGACCTAATCGCCTATTAAAGGTCTCACAACCTCTCAATACTGTTATACTAGAAATCAAATTTCAACACGACTTTTGAAGGGTAAGAATTATAGCATACACAATGGAATACTATGCAACCTTAACAATGAATGAAGCACCGATACATAGTAGAACACTGAGGAACCTTGAAAATATTGTGCTAGGTGAAAGAAGCCAGACAGGTAGGTCACATACTATATAACCCCATCTATAAGAAATGTCCATAGTAGGCAAATCTAAAGGGACAAAAACTAGATCAGCGGTGGCCAGGGGATGGAGGTAGGGAATAACTTATGGAGGTTCCTTTAGGGAGACGGAAACTTTCTGGAATTTTGTAGTGTAATGATTGTGCAACACTATGAATATATGAAAAGTACTGAGTTGTTTACTTTAACATGGTGAATTTTATCTTATGTGAATTTGAACTCATTTAAAAAGTGAAACATCTGTTGTTTTTTTTCTTTAAGAATTAAACGGCCAAACTGCTGACACCTTGACTCTGAAAGCATTCTCCTCGGCAGCCTAGGGAACTTGGGGGTTGGGAGACTGATGTGGCACTGAGCAGTTTCCTCAGGAGGTGGGTGGAATTAGCCTTTCTACAATCACACCTCTGAGCGCAGGACATCCATGGTTATGGCCCACATCATCCGCTGCATTCTCTGCTCCATTTTGGTTTGTGGAATGAAAATGGCATTTGTGTGTGGAGGCCCACAGTGCCTCGGCAGGGCCATGAGGTAGGGGCATATCTCTTCCCTCCTCAATGCCAGGGTCGCCCAGGAGCCTCAGCCCCAGAACACAGAAGTCCTGCTCCCACATTGCATGGGCAGTGGCATTTAAGCACCCAAGGCTCTGCTTTGTCAATGCAGAGGTGGGCCCTGGGTAACCCTCCAAAGGGATGACCACCCCACCCAGCCTCCAAAGACAGCGAGAGACTGAAAGATGAAAAGCTACTTTCCACTCAATTAGCTTCTTTTTAGGATTAGAGCCTGGCCAGCAGGTGGAAAATTCCACACTCTGGTGAAACAAAAGGGAGCCAGAAAGGAGGGCAGACAGAGGGCAGGATGCTGCCCTGTGGTCTTCTGTGTGCAGCTGTAACGTCACCAAGTCCCAGGTAAATTTCAATGTGTTTACCTGTGGCATAGACAGGAACCGGGTCTATGTCAGGATGTACTTCACTATGGGGGTGGGAGGGGAGTTTCAGCTGGTAAAGTGTCATGAAAAGTCAACAACGCACATCATGAGAAGCTACTTTATTTTCAAGTGCTGACCTGATGCTGCCAAGGGGAAAGGCTCTGCTCAGGCTGACTCGCCCTTCACACCTGTCCTTCACTTGGTAACAAGGAGAAAAGAGACTCAGAGCCTTTGGGAGGCAACAGTGTCTAAGGTAGAATTTAATAAGAATCCTTAATGTCATTGTGTTTATTTTTTATACTAATTTAATATTTTGGCAAGTATGATAAGTTTTCCAATTACTGTAGTGATATTCCTATCACTTTTTAGAAGAAATAGATTTAAGGTTTAAAAAATTACTTACTCCAATGACAATACAAAAGAAAATTACAGATGGCATGCAGATAGGGCAAGAATAAAGGTGGTACAAGAATGACAGATACTTTGGAAACTTCTGTTTTTACTATGTCTTTACTAATTAACTAATGCAGTTCTAGAGCTGCATATAGCATTCTGCCCCACACCTGCCTCTCACTGGTCCTGGTGTTTGTAACTCATTTTTCAGTAATATCAGAACGTCTGTCAGAACAGCACAGGGTCAGAATCCATTAACCAAAAAAAAAAAAAAAAAAAAAACACCACCACCAAAGGCATTCCCATAAACATGCACAATCCTTGCACGTACACAAAGTCGGTGACTTTGGAAGTACAGGTGGCCTCAGAGGCAAAGATGCCATCAGAAACATGAAAGAATTTATCTGGTAAGAAGCAACTATCAAATCTTTGAAAACACTTTCAAAATTCAAAAGAGAATGCACGTCTTTCAACTCTTTCATTTATCTTTCTTCCTTCCTTCCTTCCTTCTTCCTTTCTTTTCCTTCCTTCTTCTCTTCTTTCATTTTCCTTCCCTTTCTTTCTTTTCCTTCCTTACTTCCTCCCTTTCTCTCTCCTTCCCTCCTTTCCATTCTCCCTCCCTTCCCCTTGCCCTTCTTTTCCCTTCCATTTCCCTAGTAATGGGGTGTTGAACCCAGAGACTCAAACACACTAGCCGAGAGTTCTACTACTTAGCTGGACCCCTTTTTAATGTTTATTTTGAGTCAAGGTCTTACTAAATTGCACAGGCTGCCTCTGGCCTCAAACTCATGATCCTCCTGCCTCAGCCTCTCAAGTCTCTGGGATTACAGGTGTGCGGCACCACGATCAGTTCAACTTGTCATTTGAAACATTTCATAGTATAATAGCAAGCCACAGTGAACAAGAACAAGTAGAGGTGACAATATTATGATATTCTTCCAAGATCTGACAGGATCAGATGCCACAGTGCTGCGGCTGCAGGCATTATTATGATATTCCTAAAAACATCAATTACACAGTTGACTTACCAATAATAGATTCTTATCAGTGCCGAAGGCCACAGGAGAAAGGAAGCTACAAATGCCAGGATTGGAAGAGCCAGTGTCCCACCCGCAATCACGAACATGTTAACCACATCAAGATCCATCCTGTTCTTTAAGGCTGGCTGACGCCTGTGGGGGCTGAAAGAAAGGGATGGTGTTAAAATGGTCTCAGGAGAAAAGGGAATGAATCAAGGGGAAAATGAACAGCAAAAGTCCTAGAAAGAAGGCACAAAACAGGAGGAAAACAAAAGTAGGTGCGTGCTCAAAAATTAAACAGACACAGTCTCAAGTCCTGGGACCACAGGTCTGCACCACCACACCCAGCTGACTTCAGTTTTTTAATGAACTCATGAGAGCACAGCAAGACTGTACAACCATTGGGCACAAGAATTGGCAAACTTTTTCTGTAAAGGTGAACAATATCTTAGCACCATGGGGCCAAAACAATTAGCCATTGAGAACCCTATGAATAGCAGAGGAGCACTGTCAAAGACAATGCCAGAAAATAGGCCTGCCAGGCTGGAAGGCATTTAACAAACAACTAGTGAAGAGTTGCCTCCTCAAAGTAGAGCCAATCTTAATGACAGGAATGGTGTCAAGTCCCTGGGGCCTCCTGTTGCTGATGCAGCTTGACTCAAAATGAGAAGAAACATAGCAGCTGCAGCAATGGGCTCAAACATAAAAAGATCGTGTGCATGGCACAGTGTCAGGCAGCATTTTGTTCTGCTATACTTAGAGTCCCTATGAGTTGGATTTAACTCAACAGCACCTAACAATAAGCCTTAGAGTCTCTGTCACAACTACTCAATCTGCCATTGTAGTGAGAAAGGAACTGTACATGTCATGTAATGAATTGGTGTAAGCATGTGTTCCAGAAAAACTTCACTTACAAAAAGCAAGCTGTAGGCTGAATTTAGCCTGCAGGCTATAATGTTCCAAACCTTAACATAGCACATCAACCTTGTGAAATAGGTAAGGTAGGTGTTCTATATCTTTTAGAGGCTAAGGAAAGTGAGGCTCAGAAAGGCTAAGCAACTAGCTCATGGTCACTTAGCTGGTCTTAGCTGGTCTAATAATTACCAAAGCAGTGATTACCCAACAGGTTTCTGGCTCAGACACACTCAGTCCTTTTTTATCAAGCTCCACTTAACTAATTTTTTAAATGGTCTTTCCTCAGTCTTTGCCATCCCTTTGCTGTTAGTACCACACCCATCATCCCTCATTTTACCATGAAGCTATAAGCTCTTTCTTTCTCCAAGAGGTTCAGCCAAAACAAGCCCCTCCTGACCTAAAGAGAGAGACAAACACATAGGTAGGAGGGTTAGGTGGTCCTTTCCTGTTGTGCACCCCCCTATCTGCAGACAGATGAAGGAAGCCTCCTTCCCAGGGGCATAAGCACTGTCTTGTTTCTCATTCAACTGCCCACACGCTTGCTTAGTCCCTGTAAGCAATTTTCCCAGCATGCTTAAATCTTTGGCCTGGTTTGCCTCTGGAAACAGAGCTCCTTGAGGGTGGAACAATCCCATGTGTCCTTTCTTATTGTCTAGTACAGCACAGGACACACACAAAGTACAAATGGATTCATTAAAAGCAAAGTTACAAGCTGGGTTCAATGCTATTTAATATTTTCTAGGGAAAACCATTCCCAATAATGCTGTTAACAGGCCTGACCTTTTTCTTCTTTCAGTAATTATAAGACTCCTGAAGGGGTCACATATTAAATGCTGGGTACAAGGGCTGAAAGTATAGCTTAGTGGGAGAGCCCTTGCCTAGCATACACAACATACAAGGACTTAGGTTTGATTCCAGCACGGAAAAAAAATATGTTTTTCCTTTACTTTTCTTTTTTTGTAATAAATGTTAGTGGGGTACAGAGTAATAAGGGTTTTGCTATTTCCATCATGCACCATTACATGATTTTTGGTTACATGTTCATCAACTTACATAATTTATGGAACCATTTGATTAGTATGTGGTAAAAAATCATATGCAATTATGGGTTATATTCCCCTGTTTTTTTCCCATGTCTTTGTGTAGTTGCATCATATAATTTGAGATTTTCCTGTCCCCTTTATCCCTCTGCATTATTTCCCCTCCCATCCCTCTTTCACAATCTTTGCTCCCCCTGCTAGTCCCATTCCCCCTTCTTTCTATTTTGCTTATATTTTCCCTTCTTAGATATGCCTGATTGTTCCTTTTTATATATCTACATATCTATAGAGTTTTTTGAAAAAAAATCTTTATTTTTGCTGCACACAATTCAGTTTCCACTGCTTAAAGGGACTCACCACCAAAAGTATGCAAACTAATCACAGAATGAAAGGAATTTGTAAAAATCTGAACATCGTGGATTTTACATGGGCTTCAAAAAGATTCTTCCACATTAAAGAAAGTCCTTAAAAAGTGCTGAGGACCACTATGAATTCTGACTCTTGAGCTGCAGGAATTTAATTATATGATGTTGCTTTTGACAAGGAATTAGAATATTTTATGCCCAAGACCATTCATGTCACAGGCTGTGGCGCTGGAGATGGGAGGCCAGAACTGAAGGTACAATCATGAAAGAGAAACCTCCTTGCTTTGTTGGCTTCTGCCATGAGTGTCTCACTCAGTTTTGAGGAAAGTCCCACCAGGATTCATCTTCCATTCAACAGCAGAACAAAGTCTTTTGTACAGCAAGATCAATTTAGCAAGGTTTGGACCTCTTCCAGAGAACCCACACATGTTCCTTGACAAAGTCAAATAAAGTGAGGCCCTTGCTGAAAAGATTGAAATGCATTTGGACTGCAATGTTTTATACACAGATAAAGAGTAGACAATTATTCCTATTTCTGCAATATCCTTCACTGTACAAGGAGCGTGACCCAGATTTCCTTTAGAAGGCAGCTCCCCTGCCTGCAGGTATTTATCAGTAGAACACTCTACATGCCCAAGGGGAGGCTAGAGACAGAAAAGCTGAAGCCTTGTGAATCAGGAACCACCAAGGGTGTAACATGGAGTTTCCCAAACTGTGGCCCCCTACAACTGAGAGCACACAAGATGATTTTCAGGAGTAGGAGAATATTAAGTCAGGCTTTGGGAGGTCCACACTTTAACTAACACCAACACACACTAACAGAGGCATCTCTTCAGTTCAGATCCTGCCTAGAAGAGAGAGCAACTCTGAGAATGGTGGTGTTAAACAGCCCTCTGCCCTGGGGGGGCTGCAGCATTTAGCTAGTCCATAACATTGTTGCCTTTTATTTATTTTCACTGATACTTTCAAGTTATAGTACCCATGCAGGTTAATTTTAAGAATAAATTTAAGCCAGCTGTGGTGGCTCACACCTGCAATCCCAGCGACTTGGGAGGTAGAGGCAGGAGGATTGCAAGTTCGAGGCCAGAGGCAGCCTGCAGAATTTAGTGAGATTCTGTCTCAAGATACAAAAAATAACAAATGGGCTAGTGGTAGAGCACTTGCAAAGTATGTGTGAGGCCCTGGTTTCAGCCTCCCAGTACGGAAAAAGTAAAATAAAATGAATTTAAATATAAACGAATATTTAACAAAAAATACTAAGTAGGTGATACAAGGTTCTGGAGAGAATAGTGATGTGTGGGTGGCTAGTATGACAGGCCAAATCTTGGGACTCACTGGCACCAGGTTCAGGGGTGTCCCATACGGATCTCTACTACGTGGCTCTTTCACACAGCAGCTAAAGAGACCTGGGTCTCCTCACTTATTAAATGAAAACACTTAGCGAAATTATTTCTTTTCTTCTCTCCCACTCTGATGACTTAAACATTTCTGAAATCATGCTAGGCAATTAAAGAGTAGGATCTGGCTTGCCTTCCCAAGAATCTTGTCTCCTCTTCTGTTTTCCCAGAAACCAAAACAGTACCTAAAAAATATTTGGTGCTTAATAATGTTCATTGTCTAACTTAATAAACTGGGGGTGGGGGGGAGAAGGAACTCTTTACATTTCCATTGTGTAAGGTAAGACTCCCAAGGGCCCTGCAGCTCTGTGTAAAATGAGTTATTGTCAAGAAGGATTTGGCACTAGGGAGGGCCACATGCTGTCACATTCCAGAGCCCACCACTCAGCCTCTTCTGCCATCTGTTAACACCTAAACTGTGCATTCTGGGGCCTTTGACTCTGTATGCAAGAACAAAGACCAACTGGATAGGGAGTATGTCAGTAGATCTACATAAATGGCGAACGAAGGAAATCCATTGTAGTCTGGGGTTAGGGATCAGGCATGACTGTTCACAATTCTCCTTAAACCTTCTCACTGATTTTGAAAACTGAGGCTCTTGAGCTCTAATCCATTGATCTTCAGGGTATAAAGCAAAATCCAAGAATAAACAGAATATAGAATCCTTTCATAGAATCATGCCTTTCTCTACACATCTACCTATAACCCACCCAATCCAACCAAATAAGGTCTATTCCCTCCAAAATAACAATGATTATAATAACAACAACAAAAACAATAACCATGACCACCCCTCCACAGCCAATGACCAAGAACAAGTGTCTATCTACTGATAACTCCCCTGTGCCAGGCCCCAAGTAGATTTCCTATATGCCTACCCATTTTATCCCTTAGAATATCACAAAATGGGAAGTGTTTTTCCTTCTCCTTTTTCTTATTTATTGATTTTTTTGAAACAGGGTATCACTATGTAGCCTAGGCTGGCCCTGAACTCACAATCTTTCTGCCTCAGCCTTCAGAGTACTGGGATTACAGGTGTGTACCACTGCACCCATCCATTTCTCTCATTTTAAAAGCTGGGATAAAAAACCTGAGATTTAAAGAAGTTAACAAACACCCCTTGGAGGTAGACCTTGGAGGTAACTGGCAAGACCTGAATTACAATCCAATCCTGTATGTAAATTTCCCTCCTTCATGCTGCCATTGCCTTGACAATGTTTCCTATAAAAGATAATGTACTAGCCATCAGTTATGCACAAGGCACAGAGTTCAATGTCTCCATGGATTTTCTCTGTACTTTAGAACTGTTTCAATGGCAAGTAACATGTTAACAGCATTAAAACTTACCAGTTGTTTTCTTCCTTATTCCTGCTGCTGTGTTTTTTTAAAAACTATCTGGTACTGTTTGTAAGTTTTCTCTAATTGTGCAATAGAAAAGCTCTCCACACAATGTTTTCCACTAGAAAGACACAATTTTCTTGAAACCTGAGTGTAATATCCTAACTGTTCAATAGTATTGCATCTACCCCACGCTGATATCTGAAACTAGTTTCTCAAAAAAGAAACGGATTCCTCAAAACCATCACTCAAGATCAACAGCTAAAAAAAAAAGATGGAAAGAAGAAAATATTCTCATGTATTAAAGCCCCAAGACTGATGGGACACAGTAATTTGAGAAATGGGTGTTCTAATTCCTTGTCCTATGTCTCTTCTCTATCACAAAGGAAAATCACCCTGACATTTCCAAGTAAGCAGCTAAGCCTGCCGAGTCATCACTGCAAGTGTGGCAAAGCTCCCAAGATTACTGCTCTGGAGTGCTCATCTCTGCCTTTTTTGTGGCCTTATAATCTCCCTTCATTCTAGTTCAACCTGATCCACCTCTACAATTTGCAGCTCCAGCAGCCTGGCTGTTGAAGCAAGCCATGGCTGGGCATGCCTGGCTAGGCTACCACTCTCTCCCCTCACTCTCTCCCCCCATGCATCCCTCATATTCCCATGATGCTCTCCTTGCCTCTGTCCTTCACCACTCCTTCAGCCAGAGACTTAAAAAATCAACACACCTCACAGGACCTCTTCTAGGCTTTTCAAAATGCCTGCTTGACCCCTCCACCGTGCTCCAAAAATCCTACAATGCCTCAGACACATCTCTCCCTGCATCTCCTGACTGAGTGATCTCTGCCAACAGTACCTCCATCAGCCTAGCCTCCAAGATGCCAATCCATCTTCCACTCTTCCCACTTGCTCACCACTCTAGTTACACAGTATTACACCAAAGTCAGCTTGCCCGAGTCTAAATGAACTGCCAAATTTAAATTAAAATGAAATAAAATCCAAATTTCAGATCTTCATCACACCAGCCACCTTTCAAGTGTTCAATCGCCACATGTGGATAGGAGCAACCATATTTGATGACATAGCATTTGGAGGTTTACACTGCAAAGTCCCCTTGGAAATAATCCCTTAGGCCAGCTTGGTTCAACAGTTACTAGGAATGTTGAATATTTCTTCCTTTCTATAACTAAGGTTGCTTTCTCATACTTGGCATCCTTCCACCACCAGCTCCCAGAGGAATCATCTCAGTTCACACCAGTGATTGAGCTGCACTGGTCTAGGGTCCATCAGATAAAACATGAACCATCCCACATGATCTCAACTCTACTTCCCAGTCCTGATTCACCCTGTCTCTGCCTACACCACAACTAACTAGCTCCCTCCCCATGACGGCCCCAGCCTGCTTCCTGCTCTTTCTCCCTCCTGCCATCCTGGCTGCCTGATGAACTCCTCCCTGCTTCCAGGATGAGTCCCAGTACCACAATCCCCAGGAAAGCACTGTGGTCCCTGGAGGCCCATGCCTTCTGATGCCCTGCATATCAGAGCCCTGCTCCTGGCACAGTCTTGTAGAACTATTTGTAGTTTGGGGGTGTGGATTGGAGCTTTGGGGGGGTATGGATTGGAGCTTTGAAAACCTCCAGAGCCCCATTCCTTCCCATCAGACCTAGTGACCCAGAGAATCACCCAGCACAGGAGGCCTGCAGAGGGGAAAGGGGGCTCAAAGGCAGGTCCGCCTCAAGAATGACTGCCTTCTTTTGGGTAATCTACAGAGTTAAAAATCCATACTTACTCTTCAAAGAGCACAGCTTTCTTTCCCAACTGCTACTGGCTTTGGTAGGAGCTGAAAATGAGATTCTGGAATCACAAGAAATAAAATGACAAAGCATTAAATCATCTTAGGGAATATGAATGAAGTGCTAACAGCCAGCCAAATCTCTGCCTGCTTTGGAACAAAGCGTTCAGAGCACAGGCAAAGTGCAAACATCCTATGGATTTATAGTTGGTCTCTAGCTCAGGCCATCTCCCAAATTAGGCAAAAGGACACAGAGGGCAGGGCATCTCAGATAATGAGCCAGGCCTTAGGGAAGGTTACAGCAGGTAAGAAACCAGGTGAGAGGTCAAGCATGGTATGTTCCTCATAATACCCAGTCTCCTTGTGGGGGAAATTCAACAGTGGGGGAACAGGCACTTTCCAGGGACATGCAGCTCTGGGGACTAGAAGCTTAACAAAGATTCTCAAAGACATAGAAGTCTCCTTCTCCATCTGGACTAGGACTTACCTAAAAGTTGCATTCTGGAAGGAATGGAAGAAGAACAGCAATCAATGGACAAAAGAGGACAACTCTGCTACGGGGGTGACTAGTGAACAGAGGCAGGAGGATAAAGACATGGGCAAAGGAAAGCTAAGCCAGAGAACCCAGAACTATTCCAGACAGGTTAGTGTTACCATGAAAATAGGACCATGAAAAGTCTAGATAGTCATGAGACCTGTGTTTTAAAATATCTCCATGGGGAAGATTTTTGTTGAAAACATTTAAAAACCAAAAGCTATCACAGGATGTCATTAATACAAAATAATTTTTGTATTATTATTATAAAAGCATTGGGTATATAAAATTGTTTCTAAAATGTCTACTTGGAAAGAGATTCACAAGATTAAAATCTGTCAAGATATATCAGAGGCAACAGACTAATTTCCAAATGTGCAAAAGATTCCTATAAATAAAAAACAACAAAACTCAGTAGAAAAATGACCAAATGATCTGACTAGATAACTTACCAGAAAGGAAACAGACATGACTCTTAATCATATAAAAGATGTTCAATCTCATTTACAGTATGAGACAGGCAAATTGAGCCTACAGGTTGATGGTGGTATTCATTTATCATACTGACAAAGAACAAAAAGTTTAATAACAGATTGTGTAGCTGATGCTATGTAGAAATAGATGCTGTCATATCATCTTAACCCTCATCAACAAAACTCCACTGATGGCAATTTGGCAAAATCTGTGGCAATGTAAAATGCGCCTACCCTTGACCTAATAGTATTTTTTCTTCTTCTAGGAATTTATGTTTTTATTTGAACATATATAAAAATAATGTTTGTACAAGGTTATCCATTACAGTATCATTCATACCATAAGAAAAGATTGGAAATAACTCACATGCCCACTTACATGGGACCTGGTAAGTAAATGATGGTACAGCTTTATGAAAGAATATTATACACAGTCATTAAATAAGAATAAAAAAATAAACATAAACCATTAAAATAATGAGGCAGTACTATTGGTCCTTAAGGGTAATGACCTCCAATGTATACTGTTAACTCAAAAGAGCAAGGAACAAAAGACAATAGATAGAATAACATCTCTTTCATAAAAAAGAGAGCATGACCAAACCGCGTGGTGGCACACCCTTGTAATCTGAGCACTAGGAATGTAGAGCCAGTAGGATCACTGCAAGTTCAGGACAGGCAGGACAGTCAATTCCAGGCCAGAGAGAGAGAGACAGAGACAGAGACAGGACAGCAAGTGAGCAGGCAAACACACCTATAATCCCACTGACTCAGGAGGCGGAGACAGGAAGATTGCAAGTTGAAGGCCAGAGGCAGCCTGTGCATCTTAGGAGGCCCTGTTTCAAAATAAAAAATAAAAAAGGGGCTGGAGGTGCAGCTCAATGGAAGAGCCTGCACACGTGAGGCCCTAGCTTCAATTCCCTAGTACTGAAGAGAGACAAAGACAGAGATAGAGACAAAGAGACAGAGAGAACATAATAAGCATAAATGTTATGCTTATATTTGTATGAAATGGTTCTGGATGGATACATAAGAAACTGGGAACAATAACTGGTTTTGGAAAAGAAAACCGGTGAACTAGAGGTAGTTTTTCACTGACCCTTTTGTGTCTTTTGAATTGCTACTATGTACCTGTATGAGGTTTTTTCCTATTTAATAAAAATCAAAATCGAAATTCTGCAAATAAAATAGTCTAGCTTGCACTGTCCAATATTGTAGCCGCTAGTCACATATGACTGTTTTAAGTTCATTAAAATTAAATAAAAATTAAAATTTAGTCCATAGCTTGCACCAGCTATATGGCAAGTGCTCCATAGCCACGTGTGGCTTGTAGTTATGATGCTGGATAGTGAAAATGGAGAACATTTTCATTATCACAAAAGGTTCTACTGGCCGATCGTGGATTCTACACTACCATAAAAGACCCATGACAAATGGCAACCAAGCCTTAATTATTTCTCATAATGAGAGAAGAAAGACAAATGTAAATGCTGTTAGGACGAAAATCCTTCCATCTGTCCCCATCAGCCAGGTGGCCTGACTACCTACTACGACACTATTCAAAGACTGGTGGGGACGCCTGCCCTAGGTGACTGTCCAGAGGTTAAGTTGGCTTGGCAGGAACTTTAGTCCTGAAGGCTCAAAGATAAAAGCACTCTATGATAAAAGTTGATAAGAATTGTCCACACTACAACCACACAATCATCATAGGCCATAAACTTCTATCTTCCCTATGGTTAAGGAGAAGGAATAACAAGAAGGTTCACTGGCCTACTTTACAAAGTGGGTAGCAACCAGTTCCCCTTGGGAGTTCTCGCTGGAAAACAAGCTAGCACAGAGCCAGCACCTCCCTGCCTCTGCCACTGGGGCAGCACTGTGAGCAAGAGAACTCAACCAGCCAGGCTGGGCCCAGGGGCAGAGGATCAGACAGAACCAGAAAGTCCTGCCACCTGATCCTGGAGAAGTGATAGTTAGAAGAGACAAAAGGCAGGCAGATCAATCAGGGGCTCCAGGAGAAGGCAGCAGACCTATTTATTCTATGGCATAGCTTTTAAGTTCTGTTTTGTTTTGTTTTTGTTTTTCAGTACTGGATGGTTGAGCCCAGGGCCTCACATATTCTAAGCAAGTGCTCCACCACTGAGGTGCACCAGCCCCTTCTATTTTTTATTTTGAGACAGGGTCTTGCTAAGTTGTACAGCCTACCTCTGGCCTT
The DNA here is from genome assembly GCA_007922755.1 of Pedetes capensis. Classification (NCBI taxonomy): domain Eukaryota; kingdom Metazoa; phylum Chordata; class Mammalia; order Rodentia; family Pedetidae; genus Pedetes; species Pedetes capensis. Next base: position 177,107 of record VMDO01001709.1, on the reverse strand, counting down.
GAACCTGATCCTCCTGCCTCAGCCTCCAGAGTCACTGAGATTAGAGGCATATGGTATAGCACCCAGCTAAAAAACACTCTTATTGATCAAAAAGACAGGTAAAAAACACATACCAATGTCCTAACCTGGCCCAGCACCTAAAAAAATCGGACTCTTGAGCCAAGATGTGGGCTGTGATAATATGAAATAACCATCTGCTTGAAACTATGTTTAAAATAAGACAGCCCTACTGAAATGCATGCCAGTCTCAGGCTGGTTAAAACAGAAGCCAAAAGCTATTTGATCTTTTATTTCCAAGGACCCTAAAGTATTCTGGCTCTATGGGAGCCCACAACAGCTATCATTCCTCCTCAAAGTAAAGTGCTAGAAATAGCATTACATAAGCAACTATTTTCTACTTGACTAAAAAGAATTAAAATAGCCCTGTATATGGGTGTGCTATAACAGAGGCCTAAAATAGAACCTGAACACCCAAAAACATTATCCTATTGCCCAAATCTTCTCTCTTAAGTAAAAGGAAAAAGCTGAGAAATTAAGGAGGATTTGTCATCTCTAAAGGAAGAGCAGCCAGTCTATAGTATTTTCTAACTTCAGGAAGAAAGCCAGTGCTAAACAACAACAACAACAACAACAAAAAAAAAAAAGGATCTATGTTAATAAACAGTGCCAAGGCCTACAGGGCAAGATTTCCATCTTCCTGTACAAAGTCTAATGTTTGGGGCCTTTTATGATCTGGTCCCCACCTTCTTTCCAGCCACAATCTCCTCTCTGGAGGAAGTCTCAGGAACCCAGGAAAATGAGCACAAGCAAAGGGACATGTGGTAAAGCCAAACTTGAAATCCATAGATAAGAGTGAAACACCGTTGTGTTTGGAACTTGATTTAAATGAATAAAGTAAAAATAAAAATCATTTTAAAAGCTGTAGTAACTACTAATTGAAATTCAGGATATAATTACAACCTTGTGCTAATTCTTAGAAGAATAAACCTCCTATAGATTATTTAACATAGAAAAAGTCCTTTAGGTAACATTTGGTTATGGTCCTATCACAAAGAGCCCATTTTTGCAAAAATATCTGATGGCTTCATTGATTTCTCAAGGGCCTCTCAATCCTCTTATTTTTGAGTCTCTGTTGCCTGGAGGAGTCCTCATCTCTTCTTCAGCTGTTGACACATCTCACATTGTTAAATCCTACTATTGCCTTGACACGTCATTCAAACAATTCTCCAACATCATTTGCTTTCATTTCGCAAAGCCCTGCCTCTTTTGCAAGAGCTGCAATTTTACTTTCCTCTGCCTTTCTGACATTTACAAACCTAAGACTAAAGAGAGACAGATGAACAAAATATGGATGCTTCTGGAGCCTGGCTGGTCACCAGGGTGGAAAGCAGAGGGAGGGATGATGGAGTGGGACCTAATATTATAAGTGGCAAGTCCATTAATAAACTTTCCTGGCATGAAAACTTCTACTCCCTACTACAAGCTGGAAACTGAGAATCAGGTATTAGATAGGCTAATAACCTGACACTCTCGTGATCATACCTGCACTAGCTTCCTGTTCTTCTCCACTGTCCCCACTCTCTACCTGCAAGACACCCTCTACCCACCCCATCTGCTCATTTATAGCTCTTTCTGGAAGAGCAGTTAGCCTTTCCTCAGCCCCTAGTAACTGCCACTTCATCCTCCCTGTCCCAGAACTTTTCAATGACTACTTCCCCCTCAAGGCATTTGTGGCTTGTGCCTTGTGGTGAAAACACTGGCTGTGCCTGGCATGAAGCTGTGAGCTCCTTAAAGACAAGTCTGCTCACATCTTTGCACCTGTCATGGCACTTAGCACCCACAGCACCTTGCTCTTGGTAGGCATTTGGTAAATACCAAATAATGAGCTGGAAGGTCAAAATGCAACTAATTGCTCAGATTGCACAGCCTTAGGTAGAGAACTCATGAATTAACAAGGCTGTGAGACCAGTGTCAACACAGGCCACCCCTCCACTCTGTTCCTACAGCTGCCAGCACAAGGAACATTCCTCAGCAGAGCAGTACAATTAGAGCTTTCAGTCCAGATGCGCAGCAGGGACCCAGAAAAGTTAAACCAGCTGCCCATCATACAGCTTTGTTTTCTTCTGCTGCAATCCACCAGTGGCCCTGGCCCTCGGCATGAGGTGCAAGGCCAGTTAGGATTTGGTTCTTGTCCACCTCTCAGGCATCATTTTCTTCTATAACTCACCCTCTCCCCTCCACCGATATTTTCCAGACGGACCTGCCCAGCCCACACACATCAGGCTCTTCCACCCCTACAGGGCCTTTGCATACTGATTGTCCCTCTGACCTGCTGTGCTCCAGCTCATTGGTAGGTCTTGCCACAGCACTGTGTTACACTGGCTGTGTTACCCTGGTCCTCTGAGGGTTCACTTTGGCACTTTGGCACCTTGAGTTCAAATCTCTGCTCTGCCACTGACCAGCCACAGGACCTTGAACTTTACCTCGTAGAGCCTTAGTGTGGGGATGAGATGAGAGGATGCAAACAGATCAAGGCAGTGACTGGCAGACACTGAGCCCTGCTTCTGCATGGCTAGGAAGACCCTGTGGCACTGCACACCTGCATCCCCTCCCCTGCCCTGCTTGGGGCTGCACAGGTGCTATGGGCAGGGTCTGTGCTGCTCTCTTCAGACTCAGAGGCCAGTCTATCTCTCAGTCCCCAAGGCTTATCACACAGAGGATTGGAATCCTAGTGTGGGTATATCACAAGGCCAACAGCCAAACAGCCGGCACTTCTGGAAAACTGCCATGGGCAGAGGCTGCTATTACTTAAGACGACTAGGATGCCAACTTACAAAGGGCAGGGACCTGGCCCACACCTTCCCTGTGCTGTCTGCTCCTCCAAATCAGCAGTTCTGGGGCGGCACCGCGGAAGCCTAAACCAGAATGGCTTCAGCTACAGGAGCAACACCGATAGGGGGCATTTGGGGATGGGAAGCCCCAGAATACGATCCAGGCTCCTAAGGGTTTTGTTGGCACCTTGATGTTCAGGGAACTGGCAACTGCATGCAAGGTCAGAAAGGACTTTTATGTGAAAATCAGGTCCAGATCTGATTTCTCAACTGTGGTCCAAGTGACAGTGGGGGCATAAAATGCTTTGTTGGGGGGTTGTCCTGTGTGTCATAGGATGTTTAGCAGCATTCCTTGCCTCTACCTTGACCTCCAGATGCTACCCACAAGTTGTAATCACCAGAAACGTCTTCAGATGCTGACAAATGCTCCCTAGAGGACAAAGCTGGCTCTGGCACGGAATCATCCCAGAAGTGAGGCCACTCAACTCCATCCTTGTCTCATCACTGTGGTAAATCAGTGGGGAAACTGTAGCCACTCACTAAATCTATTCTGAAACATTGTCTTCTCATCAGCAAGGATTTCAGTCTCAGTTTACCATCTTGAAGGCAGTTCTCAATCTGGCTGCATGTTAGAATACCCTGGGGAGCTTTTGAAAAAAATTCCCATCCTTGCCCCTCACCTGAGCAATCAAATTTAACTGGTACAGGGCAGAACCTGGGCATGGGTAATGTCTTAAAAGGTCCCTCAGTGGTTCTAACATGCAGCCACAATGGAGCAGCACAGCTCTGGGACATTTTATTTGATTCTAAACACCCCACCACCTCCCTGCTATGGCAAGAGTAAGAGCCAATGATTCAGCCAAAATGAGGCGATGGGCAGTGATGAAGCTCCCCACTCCTGACAATGAAACAGCCTCTGCACACTCCATTTCTTGGCCTGCAGATGACTTGCCAGAGAGAACGGAACTTAACCTTGTCATCAAGCAGCTTTGTCATGGCCTTATTTATCTAAACAGTGGTGTCCCACAGAACTCTCTGTGAAGGTGGAAATAGTCTTTGTCTGTGTTCAATAGGATAGCCACTGGCCTCATGTGGCTATGGAGCACTTGAAACATGAAGAACTGAATTTTGAATTTTATTTAATTAATATTTTTAAACAGCTACATGTGGCTATTGGGGCTGGGATTTAGCTCAGTTGGTAGAGCGCTGTGCTGCAGTCTCTGAGGTCCCAACTTCAATTCCCAGCACGGCAAAAATGGGAGAAGGGCCTGGCAATCCACTCCCAAGGCAATCCCGAAGCACTCAGCCATTGAAAACCCTATGAGGGTCACTATGAGTCAGATACCGACTCGACAGCACCTAACAACAACAACAACAATAACAACAACAACATGTGGCTATTGGCCACCACACTGGAAAACTCCAAAAGTGTATCTGTCCCTCCAGGGTCACAGAAATAAAGAAACATTCTACAGCCTCTATATTCTATAGAACAGTAAGATTTACAAAAAGTTGTGTCTTAAAATATCTAAATTCTATTTTCAAATTACTAAATACGTCCTAATTTATTCTAATAAGGACTCAATTTAGGAGAAATTATAAAATACAAAATTTTCAACTTGCAGAACTAGCTTTCCAGCATATTCCAAATACTAAGCTTTGAGGGGGACATCCCTGCCCCCTTATTTGAACAGTTGTCACTTTAATAATTGATCTAGTCACCAAACTAACCAGGAGTTTGGTAAAGAATATGACATGGTGAAGCTGATTCCCACTCTCAGATGCTCACCAGCATGCTACCATAAAATTCACATCCTTGCTTTTCTTCATCCAAATCCAAAGACAATCTTTGATTCTAACCTCTTGCCCCAGGATATGCCTGAACAAATATTCACAGCAAACCAAGGCCATCTCTTAGGAAAGTTTTTCTCATAGCCTGAAGTTTCATTACTTCCGATTGCAAAAAACTGTATTCTCACATGAACTCCCGGCACACAGATCCCCACAGAACTCACAGCTCACAAATTTTAAAAGCTAAAAACAACAGAAGGCCCATCTGTCTCTTACTGCAAAGGCAAAGGATGGTTTAGGGTTAAAGAAACCTTCCAAGGCCTTTTTGGGTACAAAAAGTCCTCCTTCTCTGCTTGGCCTGAACTTGCTTACCCACCTCTAAGTAGAGGATGAGAGCCATTTATTAGTGATTTAATATAACTCCTCTAATTCACAGCCATGGTCCAATATCACTGCTTTTCATGATAGCTGGCGCTTATTGACAGTTTACCACACAGCTGGGCCCTGTGTCTTATTTTATCTGAGGATTATCACTGTACTCTGAAGCAGATACTGTTACCAAAAGCTTAGTCTCAGAGAGGTTAGGTAATTGCCCAGGGTCACATAGATAGCAAGTGATAGTGGGGAAATGTGGCTCCAAGTCTGCCTGATTTTGGTGGTGGTGGGGAATCTTCTGTGTTATGAACAAAAACAAACATATCTCTATAATAGCAGGGACCAGGCTGAGCCATTTTCCTTGTGCCCAGGCTTGCAGCTCAGTTTGGTGTTGCAGCGTTCAGAAAGCCTGGCCTTGTTTTTACTTCAGAAGCCACTCCATCCCCCTATTAATACCCTCCCACCCCCACCCCGTGTGTATCCTGTGGCTTGACCAGCAGGTGGAAAAAGGGACCTTGGGGAACACATCTGGTCTTGCCAGCACAACTGTACCCAAGAGGACACATGCAGTAGAACTTCCTAAATGCCATGGTGGAGGGTGGGGATGAGTAGGAAAACCTCTCACTTGGGGCAGGGGAGAAATCAAAGGACTCTCCCTGGAGAGGGCAGCCCAGACACACCCCATGGGGCAGTAGGCGTTATTGTTGTTGTTGTTGATAAAGTGTTGATAAAGATTTATTAGTGAAAATTGGGTACAAAGTCTACTGGCTCAGAGTGGGGACTCTGAGGTCAAACTCACTGTATTCTGGGAAGAAGCGATCTCTGGAAGCCTCACATTCCTCCCCTGAGACACAGGCATAACAGTGGCACCCACCTCACAGGGCTGGTGAGGGAAGAGGGGCAGGTAATCGTTTTAAGGAGATTAGGACAGGGCCTGGCACTGGGTACTTGCTTATTCTATGCCAGCTCTTATTAATTAGAAACTATTTTTAACTCTGAAGCAGGCACAGCCAGCCATTAGAGATGAGCAGGTGAGTGAGTCAGATGCTGGCCTTCAGGTGCCATCGGGGCAGGACCCTCCTCAATTTGGGCTCCTTAAGCATCCAGCTCCTGGGGCATAAAAAAAGGCTCAAAGTAAGTATTCCTTGGATGCACAGCCTCTGGATCCTCTGACAGGCGCCCTCTTCCTCCCCCACCCCTCTGCAGGCTTGGACAGCAAATCTTGCACGTGCTCTGCCCCGCAGCCAGCGTTACACAATCTCTGGCTCTAAGACGGCCAGGAAGCCCCAGTGGGTTGCCCAGGCGGGGGATGGCAAGGGAGGCCGGGGGACCCCAGGCTGTCAGAGTGGCTGGATCAGCATCCTGACTACAGGGTTTGGGGAGGACCTGGCACAGGGCGAGGGAGTTGGAGCCAGCTGGCCTAAAGGTTGCTGAAAGGCTGCTGGAGAGAGAGAGGCATTGGCGAAGAGAGATCTTAGAGGGGGACAGAGGCGGTCGCGAGGCGGGGGAGGTGACAGAGTAGGATGTAGTCTGCGCGGACGAGTTGTAGCCCTTTGGGAAGTGGAGGAGACCGAAGTGCAGGACCCAAACCTCCCATCTAGGCCCTGGGAGAGCGGCACAGTGACTGGTGCGGGCGCGGGGGTTGGGGAGGGGGAGCAGGAAGGGTGCAGGTCCCAATCAGTCCTCACTCTGTCCCTGGGTTCCAGGGGGCTGGCTGTCTGGCGCCAGGAAGCAGGGGGACCGGGTCTAGGGAGCCTCAAGCCATTCCGGGCATCAGGAGGGAGGGTCATGCCTCCGCGGGAAAATGGAATGGAAAGGCAGGTGCGGTCGCGGACCAACCTGCACCGCGGGGGCGGAGGAGGGCAGCCTGGAGGCGGGAAGTGGGGGCCGGTCGCCAGGCCGCCGCGGGCGCCCCCACCCCTCTCAGAAGCACGCACCCCTCGCCCCGCCCCGCTCACCTGACCGACCTCAGATGCCTGGAATCTGCCACGGGCCCTCGACCCTTGGGGTTCAGTCCGGGCTCGGCCTGGCCAAAGTGGTGGCACCCGCACGCTCCCGGCTACCGGCGCTCCACTCCGCTGGGCTTGACTCCTTTTAAAGGCGCAGCGCGCTGGCCCGCGTCCTCCGACAGAAAAGCCGGCTCCGCCCGCAGCCGGCGCTGTCCTCTGGCCGCCGCGACCTGTCTTGGAGACTTTGGGACGCTACGTCCCCAGCTCACAGTGGTAAACCCGAAAAGTTAGTACTTGACCCAACCCGACCCCAGCAACCTGTCTCCAACCACCTAAGAGCCAAAGCCGAGGCGCAAGCGCCTACTGTGTTCTGGGCGGGCACAATCTGATCGTCCCGCCCCTAAAGAGCGCACAGTGGGGCGGGGCGCAGGGAGCCCTCAAGGCAACTTCAGGAGTTGGGATTTTTCAAGGCGAAGCCAGAATTCATGGGGTATAGTTTCATTTACTGAGCACCTACTGTGTGCCTGTCGTTACTGTTGCACCCACCAAAGAGACTCAGGCAAGATCTTTGGTCTAAGAAGAGTTGGGGAGGAAGAAAGGTACAAACGTGGGTTCCCACACCAGTTATCTGTGATCGGCTTCCCTTCTGAGAAGAACTCAGGGTCAGTGAGGTGAGGGCTTGCCAGGGGCTCTGCCTGGAAAAGACAGAGCGGGGAATTCCAATCCAGGACCGCCTGACTCCAAAGCTACCAGGAGGGGTGGGGAGTATTGAGTATCTCTGGAAAGGCCTTCAGTCACCACTGGTTAAATCCCCACTATGGTCATTTTGCTCCAGGAATTGATGGAATACCAGTAGAGATGGAAGCAATAGAGAGGTTTCAACAAACAGATGCAGCTCTGGAGGTGTTAACATGTTTATGCCAACAGATTTGGAAAACAGCTACCTGACCAACTGGAAGAGATCCGTATTTGTGCCTATTCCCAAAAAAAGGGGACCTAATTGAATGCGGAAACTATCGAATAATATCACTAATATCACACACAAGCAAAATTTTACTAAAGATCATTCAAAAGTGACTGCAGCAGTATATAGACAGGGAACTGCAGGAAAATCAAGCTGGATTCAGAAGATGGTGGGGACACTGCTGATCTCAGGTGGATATTAGCTGAAAGCAGAGAATATCAGAAAGATGTCTATGTTTTATTGACTATGCAAAGGCATTTGACTGTGTGGATCATAACAAATTATGGATAACACTTCAAAAAATGGAAATACCAGAGTACCTAATTGTACACATGAGGAATGTGTATATGAACCAGAAGGCAGTTGTTCGAATAGTACAAGGAAACACTGCCTGTTTTAAAGTTGAGAAAGGTGTGCGTCAGGGCTGTATACTTTCACCATATCTCTTCAATTTCTATGCTGAGCAAATAATCGCAGAAGCTGGACTTTATGAGGAAGAACACGGCATCATGATTGGAGGAAGACTCACTAACAACCTGCATTATGCAGATGACACAACTCTGCTTGCTGAAAGTGAAGAGAATTTAAAACATTTACTGATGAAGATAAAAGAACATAGCCTTCAGTATGGATTGTGACTAAACATCAACAAAACAAAAATCCTTACAAGTGAGTCAGTACGCAGCTTTACAATAAACAGAGAAAAGATTGAGGTTGTCCATGATTTTGCTTTACGTGGCTCTACAATCAACACCCATGGGAGCAACAGTCAAGAAATCAAAAGATGCATTGCTTTGGGAAAAGCTGTGGCAGAAGATCTCTTTAGAGAACTGAAAAGTAAAGATGTCACTTTGAAGACGAAGGTGCGCCTAACTCATGCCATGGTATTTTCAGTCTTATCATATGGTTGTGAAAGCTGGACATTGAACAAGGGAGACAGAAGAAGAACTGATGCTTTTGAATTATGGTGCTGGAGATGATTACTGAATATACCATGGACTGCCAAAAGAACCAAGAGATCTGTCCTAGAAGAAGTGCAACCAGAGTGTTCTTTGGAAGCAAGGATGGCTAGACTGCATCTTATGTATTTTGGACATGTAGTCAGAGAAAGACGTGATGTTTGGGAAAGTGGCAGGTCAACAAAAAAAAAGGAAAACCCTCCACCAGATGGATTGACACAGTGTCTGCAACAATGGGCTTAAACATAAATAAGATCATCTGCCTGGCACAGAATCAGGGAGTGTTTTGTTCCGTTGTACATAGGGTTGTTATGAGTCAGACTCAACTTGATGACTTAACAACAACAACATGGTCATTTAGGCATTTGGCTGTGTGGATCACAACAAATTACGGATAACATTGTGTAGAACAGGAATCGTACTCATGAGGAATCTGTGCATGTACCAGGAGGAAGTTGTTAGAACAGAACAAGGAAACACTGCCTAGTTCAAAGTCAGGAAAAGTGTGCATTGGGGCTGTTTCCTTTCATCATACCTCTTCATTCTCTATGCTAAGCAAATAATCAAAGAAAGTGTACTTTATGAAGAAGAACATGGCATCAGGTTTGGAGGGAGACTCATTAACATCCATTATGCAGATGACACAAACTTGCTTGCTGAAACTGAAGAGGATTTGAAACATTTACTGATGAAGATCAAAGAACACAGCCTTCAGTATGGATTGTGCTCCAACATCAACAAAACAAAAATCCTTACAACTGAGCCAGTAAGCAACTTCATGGTACATGGAGAAAAGATTGAGGTTGTCCAAGATTTTGCTTTACTTGGTTCTATAAACAACACCCAGGAAAGCAGCAGTCAAGAAATCAAAAGACACATTGCATTGGGAAAACCTGTTGCAAAAGACTTCTTTAAAATGTTGAAAAGTAAAGATGTCACATTGAAGATGAAGGTGAGCCTGACCCATGCCATGGTATTTTCAGTCGCATTATATGCTTGTGAAAGCTGGACAGTCAATAAGGGAAATCAGGAGAAGAATTAATGCTTCTGAATTATGGTGCTGGAGACAAATATTGAATATACCATGGACTCCCAAAAGAACCAACAGGTATATCCTAGAAGAAGTACAACCAGAGTGCTCCTTGGGAGCACTGGACTGCATCTTATGTATTTTGGACATGATATCAGGAGGGACTGATCCCTGGAGAAGTACATTATGTTTGGGAGGGTGGCAGGTCCATGAAAAAAGGAAGACCCTCAACTAAATGGACTGACACAATTGCTGCAACAATGGACTTAAACATAAAAAAAGACTGTGTGCCTGGCACAGTGTCAGGGAATGTTTCATTCTGTTGTATAGAGGGTCACTATGAATTGGATGCAAGTCAACAGCACCTAACAACAACAAGACAGTCATTTCTTCCTTTCTGGGACAATCAAACCTCATCATGACCTGGCTCCTGCTTCCTATTTTCCACATCTCAATTTAGATGTACCTTCCTGCAGGAAGCCTTCCCGAAGGCCCCTTTGGGCTCACACTGCACTGTAGGCTTCTTTCATCAAAGCACTTATTTGTTTAACAAATATGTACAGAGTACCTACTGTGTGTGGAGCTCTAGGCAGAGATGAGCAAAGAGACACTGAGTCCTTGTCTTACTTGTCTGCCTCCCCCTCCAGAGATTAGTAGGCCCAGGGCCAAGACTCTGGCCACTTAAATCCACCACCAAGGCAGCCTTGTAGCTGGTGTCCACAAACACCACCAAGCATATAGATCTTGGCTATGCTGGGCAGATCTTGAGTTTTAAGAATGGAGTATGAACAAGTAGCTTCAGAAATGCAGTAAGGGGGTATCTCTAGGGCCACTGGTGAATGCTCATGCCTGCACAGCCTGCCTCTGTCAGGGCTATTGGAATTTATCCAGAGCTTAAGATAATCTCCCTGGCTTGTACTGGAGTATCTCCTCCAAGCTGCTGGCCTCCTCATCACTCAGGCATCAAGGGCTGCATCTAACTCACTTCAGGGAACTGCTTCCATAGTTTTGGTGACTATTTACTCATCAAAGCCTGTGTTGCATGGTCTTACCTCTCTGCCCTTCTCTTTCCTCATTGCCAGACTTGTACCGCTCCAAGCCAGCTGCCCACCAATATCCACAGAGCACACCCAGAAAGGTAGCAAGAAATAAAACAGTTGTCCTTATATCTACACCAGCCAATTACTGGCCCTGTAATCTTGGATTCTGGGAGCATTTACTATACAGGTGGCTGAGAGGTGAATAAATAAATAAATGAAACCATGAAGCTCTATGAAGCACACATAACGGTATTGAAGATCCTACAGACTGACAGACTAGAACTTGATGATTGTAGAGAGACAAAACGTAGATCAAAAGCCAAATTATCTTTAGTCCCTTAATAACCATTTACTACCAGCCTCTGTGTCTGACCTAACATCTCTATGACTATCAGGTAAAACTTTTGGAATGTATTACTCAGCAGACCACCAGCTTCCACCAACCCTGAAGCTAAGAATGTCATAACATCTGAAACCCATAGAAGAGATACCCCTTCTCTGCTGTAGCCTGCCTGTCTGATGTCCCCACCAATGTATTTGGTAAATGCACTGATTTATGACTCTTTTGTTCTGGGACTATACAAGTTCATGTAACCTTTTCCCCAGTGGAGCACATCACTCAGGGCAACCTAAATCCATGTTCCCGCATCATAGTCACTCATATTTGGCTCAGAATACTGTTATTTCCTTTGAAGCAAGAGTTGCATTCTGTATCAACACAATGAATGGCTTCCCAGAAGGGTCCATCCCTGAAGCCATTGACAAACTTTACCTGGTGTATTTGAGAACAGTTGTCTTTTAAGTTTTCAAAAATTTTCCCTCCTTAAAACCTTAAATAGGGTCCTGGGGCAGGTAGCTCAATGGTAGAATGCTTGTCTAGCATGCATGAGGCCCTGAGTTTGACCTCCAGCACCACAAAAGCAAAAAACAAAAAACAAAAACAAATAAACAAAAAAACGAAGAAACAAACAAAAAACCCCAAAACCAACCAACCAAACAGTTAAAAATGGGCAGTACATCTTTTCTTTTAACACATAGCCTGTTGCCCCAGGCCTCCAAGGATCTGAAATTTCTATATCCAGACTTTTTTTTCTCTCACAGTTCTATTACATGGACATATACTAAGTAAACCTCAGAAGTGAGTCACGTTCTGGGTGAATCTTCTCCATCTGATAACTGACAGGAGAGAGGCCTTAGTTAGTCCCAGCTTTAGAGTCAAGCCAATGAGGCAAGAGGAGAGAAGGGAACTCATTCCGAGCCCTTGCTGAGTCTATGGCACCCTCAAGAGCTGTCACAGAGGAGTCAAGGATAGGTGGGAGGCCAGGGGGAGTCCCAGGGGACCCCTCCTTTCCTGACTGTACCTTCAGTCATCAAATAGAAACTCCTTATCAGCTGGCAGGTCTCATCCTAGCATTGACAAAGAGTTTCGACACCTCTGCCCTACCAGCAGCTGCAGCAGAATGCCACAGGTTCTGTCCTGTCATGACTCTGGAGATGCCTCCCAGACTCAGCAGCACATCAGTTAGAACCGAATGGTGCCTAATGTGGCCATTGTTTAATGTACACTTGTTGTCTATAGGAACTGGACATCAAATGACTTAACCCTTGCAATCACCTGATGAGATGGACTGACCCACTTTACAAATGGAAGCACTAATGTGCAGAGAGGTCACCCAGATATGATCCCACAGCCAGCGTAGGGCAGAACTAACAGGTAAAGGTATTCATTCATTTTGTCATTCGGGTAGTCAGTCATCAAACATTACTGAGAACCTGCCAGGCATGGTGGTGCATGCCTGTAATCCCAGCAATTTAGGAGGCTGAGGCAGAAGGGTCAAAAGTATGAGGCCAGAGGCAGCCTGTGTAATTTAGTGAGACTGTCTCAAAATAAAAAAATAGGTAAGGGGTTGGGGGTGCAGCTCAGTGGTGGAGTGCTCACCTAGCATGTGCAAGGCCCTGGGTTCAACACCTCAGTACTGATAAAAAATATTTTTAAAAAAGAAAATACTAAAAACTATTTGAGCAGGGAATCACACGCCAACTGTGATGGATTCACACAAAGGCCATGATGACACATGGAAATGTATCCAAGAGAAAAATGAAATATACAAGATGCCCCATGTACCCAGATGCCAGCTGGGCAGTACCCCTAGACTTATAAAACACTTGCATGATCCATTCTCCAAGCGTATCTGTGTGGCAACTGTATGACTCTCTGCCCAATCTGCAACTCAGATGATTATCCAGGCAAAATTAATTGTTCCATCATCCATACCTTATAGCACATTGTACATGATGGTGTATGTATTCTTTTAGATGACTCTGGATTCCACCGGGCTATGAACTCCTTTTCCACTTCCATGTCCCCAGGAAATGGCATGATGAGTGGCACAGAACAGGCAAATATGAATTAGCTTTTCTTGTGTGCCTCAACTTGTGCTCAGTGCTTTACAGGCATTATCTCATTGAAGCCAACAACACTTATGAGTGGGGTATTATTATTTGTCCCTCTTTACAGACTGGGAAAATTCTGAGGCTCAGAGAGTCTAAATAACCAACCCAAGGTCAAACAGTTGGTCAGCAATGCTGCCAGAATCCAAAATTGTATATGTGTGAACACAAAATCTATGTAGTAACCACTAAGGTACCTCCTTCTAATAACAAGCAAAGGAATTAAATATGAAAGATATGACAAACTCCAACCTTAAAAGAGATTGTATATTGTAATCTATGAAATATTAACATTTTTAGGCTAAAAACATCTTTTCAAATGATTCGAAATATTGCTTATTCATTTACTTGTGAATTAACCATTTGTTAAGCTTCTACTTATGCACAGAAACCAAGCTATAAAAGATACAATCAGACTCCTTCCTTTAAGAACACTCTAAATTATAAGATGACTTGTATACATATAAAAAGAACATCAAATGCAGGAGTGAAGTAATAAGAATACATTACAAGTCAACACGTCAAAGTGAGGTGTGGTGGCACACACCTATAATCCCAGAACCCGGGAGGGTGAGGCAGGAGGATCACAAGGTCAGCCTGTTCTACATAATGAGTTGCAAGTCAGTATTGGCTACATAGTGAGACATTGTCTCAAAAAGCCAAAACAAACAAGTCAACGTATTAAAATGTAGTATATGATCACAGAAATAAAGGCAAAATAATAAGGACATCCTAAACTTGTAATTCCTGCTGTGGAGATTCATTTAATGAAAATGTCAGTCGAAACGCCAGGCCTGGTGGTGCATGACTGTCATCCCCGAGACTCGGGAGGTGGAGGCAAGACAATTGCCAAGTTCGAGACCAGATGCAGTCTGTGTAATTTAGCGAAACCCTGTCTCAAAAAGTAAAAAGATGGGCTGGGGGTGCAGCTCAGTGATATAGCACTTCCAAAGCATGTAAGCATGAGGCCCTGGGTTCAACCCTCAGTACCGCAAAAAAAGAAAAAGAAACAAGAAAAGAAAAGAAAATGTCAGTTGCGCACAGCTGTGGGCAAGGGAGTGAGGGTCCTGGGTGGGAAGAACATAGAAGGCTCTGAGGGACTGCACAGGCAGCCCTCTGAGAAGCTCAGGTTCTCCAAGCACCTGCACAGAAGTTGAAAGGTGATGAAAATTTTCCAAAATATTAATCTAAACCTTTAAGGAGAGGCAAGAGCACCTACACCCAAGAATGGTTGGAACTCAAATGCTAAAGACATAAAAAGGTCAATTTAAACCTAGATTTAGTTCAAGATGAATAAAAAAAGCACTGAGCATATGGAATGCTAACAGATGGCAGAGGGAAAGCAAGCCTACCACTTTCTTACTTTACTTCATCTTCATCACAGAGAAAGAGCTTCCATTTGGCCAGGTTAGAACAACACAGAGAGAAACTGAACTCCAGATAGGAAAAAGAGGGCTTGGTGTATACCACAGGAAACTTTAAATTAGTTGAAGTTACCAGATCAAGAGAAATGATTGCCCAAGGTACCAAAAGGATATTTACCTATGATCTCAGAAACATATTCAGGGATCTTGAGAAATTATGCTAGAAGACTTTTATGAGTGAGGGTTCTATTTCAAATAAGAGAGAAAGACTGACAATGAATCTAGAAACCAAAAGGTATGGTACTGATTGCTAGCAA
The DNA here is from genome assembly GCA_007922755.1 of Pedetes capensis. Taxonomy (NCBI): domain Eukaryota; kingdom Metazoa; phylum Chordata; class Mammalia; order Rodentia; family Pedetidae; genus Pedetes; species Pedetes capensis. Next base: position 162,036 of record VMDO01001709.1, on the reverse strand, counting down.
AGTTCTACACCTGACTTTTAAAACTCCAGCAAAAGAGGTGAGCATTAAGAGCTGGTGTGGGTTCACTGTGCATAATCACACTAAAGGGAAATTTTATCACAGTTACTAAGATAAACAGATCTGGAGATTGTTGGAGGATATTGTATATAAAACCAACTTGAATAGCGTTTGGACAAGAATTTTATGATCTGCTTATGGGCAAGATGAAGACGTCTAGACTGTTAAATATCTCAGTTTGGTGAATTCATAGATGGGAGGTTAAAGCACAGTGACCTAGTTTAATTTAACCTGACAATATCAGGCTAAAGCAATTTTCTAATAGATGCTCTAGTTGTCTGTCCTTGAAATTAAAAGAAAAAGAATCTAGATGAACATTAATCCAGAATTCTTATCAAATGTCATTTATTTATTCATCTATTTAGGTGCTAGGAATTGAACTGAGGGCCTTGCACATGCTGATTACACACTCTATCACTGAGCTACAACCTCAGCCCCTTGTCAAATTTTAAATCAAATGAAGCTAAGAAGAAAATTAAGATGCAAAATTGTCTTAATAATTTGGAATATACCAAAACCATTATGCAAACATTTAACAGCCTCACATTTAAGCTTTTAAAATTCAAGCTGCACCTCACCATATGGTGGACCAGATGTGCCCTTTTCAAAGCACCTCTATTATGGATAAAACAGGTTTAGTCACATGTTACTGGGCTGAAAGTATGTCAAAATAAGAGAAGAGGACAGTGAGAAACAAATGTGAAATACACGGTTGTCCTGACACCAAATGTTATATCATACTCATAAACGATATTAGGAAATTAAACTTTGTCCAGTTATAACTTGGAGAAGTTGAACCTATAAGTCCCATATTTATCCAGGACCCAAAACTGAGCTGTGGCAGTCCCAGGTGGGTAGCATTCCTTTATGCCATGCATATATGAAAAAGGGTGCTCTGTGATGATTCATGTAGGAGTCTCATAGATCATCATTAGCCACATATATTGAAAGATGGCAGACACAACAGAGTTTATCCTGTGTGAGCTTATCACCATCCATATTTAACAAAGGCCATAATTAATACCTTCATTTTTGCACACAACTGCAAAGCAGAATACTAATTCCAATCATCTTCTTTCTAATTTATTGTAGACCAGTATTTTAATGTTGTTCTTGCTCCAAGCCTATAAATGATATACTATCATAGTCAGTATTGTTTTGTACTGACAATTTTATTTAGATTTGCAGTATTATTATCTGTGATGGTTAGTCTTCATTGTTAATATGACTGGATTTAGAATCATCTATGAGATTGGTGGGGCTGGGATTTAGCTCAGTTGGTAGAGCACTGCTCTGCAGTCTCTGAGATCCCGAGTTCAATTCCCAGCACCACACAATGGGAGAAGGATGTGGCAACCCACTCCCAGGGCAATCCCAAAACAGCCATTGAAAACCCTACGAGGGTCGCTATGAGTCGGACTCGACTTGACAGCACTTAACAACAATAACAACATGAGATTAGTGAGGCAGTTCATGAGGACATTTTCAGAGAGGATTAGTTGAGGGGGAAAAACCCACCTTGAATATGGGTGGCACCATCTCATGGGTTGGGGGCCCAGACTGAGTAAGAGGAAGGAAGAACCCAGTCAAGGTACCAGCATTCCCTTCTCTGCTTCCTCTCCACCATGATGTGAACTGCTCCACCATGCCCTCCCCCTCATGATGGACTGAACCTTCTAAAAGCATGAACAAAATAAATCTTTCTTCTAAGTGTTTCTGTTAAATATTATGGTCATAGCAACTCAAAAGTAAGTACTATACTGTCCCAAAGAAAACCAGTGTTGCTAAATTCATTTTAGATAACATGGACAAACAAAAAACATTATTAAGGATAGAGAGCATTTGTTACTATATGATGATAAAAAGTTCAATTCCCCAGAATAATATGTTAAACTAGAGAAAAGATGAGTCCTAGAATTATTAAAATGATTTTTAACCAAAGAAAAACATCAATCCCAAATGGTCCTAAAACCAAGTTGTACTAAACTTTCAGGGAACCAGTCATTCCACCCTCTCATAACTCTTCTGGGAAATAAAAAAGTGAAAACATCCCAACTCACTCTATGATATCAATACAAACTTCATATCAAAATGAGACTATAGAATAATATCACTCATAAGTCACTCAGAAACATAGAAGTAAAAATACTAATTAAAATAGTAGTAAATTGATTCCAGCAATATATAAAAAGAACACATCATAACCAAATTGGGTTTATCCTAGAAATATAGGATAATTTAATATTAGAAAATAGATATTCTTATAGTAACTAGTGAAAAAAGAAAAGGTATCAAGACTTATAATAAAAGTATAGTCATGACACTTATGTATAAAGTATAATATGACACTTATGTGGATATAGATAAAAACTCCAATGAAACACCATAGAAATCACAGAAACAGACACATGCACGTAGGAACACAATTCATCACAGAGGGAACATTTCAGATCACTGAGGGAGGGACAGTTTGGTTAAAAAGTGCTGAGAAAATTGAGTATTTGTATACAAAAATAAAGAATTTAACAAATTTCTTACCCACTCACCCACCCACCCAAAAAAGCCAAGACGAATTTAAGACTTTGGTTTTATGAGGCAAAACTTTAAACTTTTAGGTAACAATAGAGGTCTCTTGACACAATCAGGGGTTTTCTAATCAAATGACTGTGAAATAATAACTTACTGTGAACTTGATCCTCAGGTACATTATTACTAATGGGGTGGAGCAATTCCCCCACATTTTCTATTTGTATTCCCACATCTATGAAATCCCTGCTCATGTCATTTTCCCACATTTCTAACTGTCTGAAATGGTCTGTAGTTACATGTGTAGCAGATATCTACTCCCAGTTTCTGCCTTATTTTTGCCCATTCTTTAGTGGATTTGGATGAACAGACATGAATTTTAATGTAGTCAAAGTTATCCTTTATGTTTAGTGCTGTTTATGTCTTATTTAAGAAATGTGTCCCTACTTCACTCTTGCATGGAATGAAGATGAGGGAGATCCAGTGAACCAAGGAAGCTGGGTAGCATACTGACTCAGGAGTAATGGGGGATGGGCTGGCAAAAAACCAGCAGGTGGCTGTACAGATGGGGAAACACAATTCCAGGAACTTGAGTCATTTGATCACCAAATGACTGGGAGCAGGGCAAAAGGGCAGTACCGGGAAGGACACTGAGAGGAGAGAGATGTGACAGAAGCTAGAGAGGGAAGGCAGTTGTGGAAAACAGACTGGCATCCTGCGTGCTCCTTCATGTTACTCTCATTTAAAGACACTGGAAGGACTGACGGCCATTGGCAGCTAGCATACATTTCTCCATTGCCTGCTCTGGGCCTAGCAATGCACTTTTCATGCCTTTAGCCCTTTTGCTTTCATCTTCACAACAGCCCCCAAGGGTTATTTCTTTCCACCATTTACACTGAGGAAACTGAGCTCTGAGGTTGAGTAAGTGGCCTAAAGTCCCAGAGCCAGCAGCCGATGGAAGATTAAATTATTTCCTAAATCCATGCTGCTGTTAATCACCCAGTTCTCATGACGACCTCCTAGGGCTCTGTGCAAAACTTACACTTTTCAGGCTGTCATGGAGACTCCATTGAAGTCACAAATGATGGAACATATGTTGGGCAAAGCCAGCAGCCATAGCACTGTGGCTACAGATCCCGTCAGACCTCGGAAGCTAAGCAGGGTCGGGCCTGCTTAGTACTTGGATGGGAGGCCACCTGGGAACACCAACTGCTGTAGGCTTGAGAGAAGGACCCAGCAACTCACTCCCAAAAATTAACTCGCTGCTGAAAACCCTATGAATAGAAGAGAAGCACTGACAACAGTGCTTCACCTGTTGTACGTAGGGTCACTATGAGTTGGATACTGACTCAACAGCACCTAACAACAACAACATGTTGGGGAGCCCAGGAAATTGCTACTGAGAATCTCTTCCTCAAGAAATGCATCTCATGCTCAGTGGCAGAGCACTTGCCAGGCATGCATGAGGTTCTGGGTTCAACCCTTCAGTGGGAAAAAAAAAAAAAAACACCTTATTTTGGTAATGGCAGCTTCTTACCACTGTGGCTACATTAGAACACAGCCTGGTTTAGATATGAATGGGTCTCCATGGAAACGCAGCTTCCACTAGCTTTTGTTTCCAGAAGACTCTGCTTCCAGTCTCTGAGAATTAATTTTAAATATAGTTTCAGGACTTCATCCACACTTCATTTACACAGCAGCCCTGAAGGCAGTGCAGAATAACAGATGGGAACACAGACTTGGTCTCTGGTAGGCCTGACTCTGCTATTTACTGAATGGACATTTCTGACAATTTTACTCTCTCTCTCTGGGTCCTAGTTTACACTCTTATAAAATAGGTGTAATATAGTACTTACTCCTTAGCTTTGTTCCAAGTGTTAACAAATTCTTAAGTGTTAGCTGTGATTACTCTTCCCCCACTTACCCATTCTCTTCTTCCTGCCCTTGTTCCCAAGACGACAGTAACCAATCCATTCTTGTTTGCTTAAGACTTTCTGATTTAGCACTGAAAACCTGGTGTCCTGGGAACCCACCCCTAAGCAAGGGCAAACCAGGAGGGTTGATCACCCTCCCCAACTCTCCTGTCAGAGAAGTCATAATAGCCTAGTTGAATGATGGCCAGTGGGGCTCAAGGAGGTTTGAGCCAAAGATTTATGTAGACAATTCAAAATTATGACAGCTTTGTGGTCACTGGATATAGAAAGATAGCCCAGAAGCACATAACAGTGAAACTAAGGGTGAGTCCCTTTAATCACTGAATTTTGAGTCTTTAAAGGCAGAAACTATGTTATTAATCTTTGTATATCATAGTCCATTTTCTTTTGCTGTAACAGAAGACCTGAGACTGAGTAATTTATAAAGAAAAGAGGCTTATTTTTATCCTATGGTTCAGGAGGCTGGAAAAGTCTGAGATAAGGCAGCTCTATTAGATAAGGGCCTCATGCTGCCTCAATTTATGGCATAAAAATGGAAGAGAAATGAGCACCTGGAAAAGAGGCAAAACACAATGTGTGGCCTTTATTTATAATAACCCACTCTTTTTTTTTTTTTTTTGAGACAAGCTATGTACCCCAGTCTAGCCTTGAACTCATGATCCTTCTGCCTCAGCCTTCTGTATGTCGAGATTACAGCCATGTGCCAACATGTCTAGCTGAATAACCCACTCTTGCTACAGCAAATTCACTCCCAGATAGGCATTAATCCCTCTTAATAACCCAACCATCTCTTAAAGGCCCCTCCACCTCTCAACAGCTATATCAACCTGAGTTCTTGGGGACATAAGCCACTTCAACCACAGCACCCTCCACCCTTAGGAGGGTGACTTGTTCAGTGACTAAATATCAAATCTCCTAAACAGCCACCATGCAAAATGATCCCAAGTTCCAGGCCAGGAGCTGCTTGTTTCAACAAGTCTCAGGGCTAACTTTGTAAGGCTGTACGTTATAAATGACTCTGCTCTGCATCTAAATCTAGGTGGGGGATGACTTTACAGCAGCCCCTGCCTCTGGAGGGGACTCCCATGATGGGAGTTGGGCTCTTGCCTGGGAATAACTCACAAGCCACTATTTAGTCAAGCTTGACACCTTCTACTCATACACGCTGTCCTCACACTGCCTTCACAGCTGGTGTGGTTTTCAATGGATTAATAGATCACTGACTAGTGTATGTAGAAGGGGATCAGCTCCCAGGAAACACCACACAATCCACTAGAGACCCCTATTCACCACCAGGGTATCCCCCAAGCCATCATGCTCCTTATGTATGTGAAAGCTGTCAGAATCAAAATGGAGTCACCCTAACAAAAATAAATAAGTAAAGCCAAGAGGATATGAAGGAAGGGTTCCCACACACCATTACCACAAAAGACCATCAGAACCCCCACCTTGCACAAAGGCCACCACAAGTGTACATAAAAAAACACTCCTAGCCAGGCATGATGGCGCACATCTGCACTTGGGAGGCTGAACCAGGAGAACTGACTTCTGCAAGGATGTCTGCCTGGCAGCCATCTACAACGTTTAGCCTTAGACTAGTGGCACCCTTGTTATTGATCCTTGTAGCCAAGTATTATTTTTTAAAAGTACCTTGTGTAATCCCTTTCATTTTACTTTTAAAATCTTCCCCTGACCTCACCTCTTTGAACATGCTCAGAATTTACTGTGGCATATGTATTGCTACCAGGATACTGTGTTTTTCTCAAATAAACATCATTTTTTTTTAAAAAAAAGCATCTCTGATTGTTGTTTAAGTGATGTATATGAGTCAAGCAAGAGAGTTTCAGAGCACAGGGAGAAATTTCTACCTCCTGGGAATCTGGAGGTGGGGCTACAGATTGTTCTCAGTGTTTTGAGTTGGAAGAGTGGTGGGCCTTGTCATTGTTATATAAAGAGAGGAAACAGTGTAAGAGGCCTACCAGGTGTTCAAATTGTGGTGTCAAACAGTCTACATGCCTCTTATTGTCTTTAGACCTGGGGTAGCTGACGTACCCTGTCTAAGGTTTGGTTTCCTCATCTGCAAAATGAGGAAAAGGGGGTTATGAGGCTTAAAGGACCAAGTCCACCTAAAGAGAATATGTAATGTGGAGCCTAACACAGCTCCATACCTATAGCCACTACTGCCATTTTATAATTATTGTAGTCCAGTTGAAGTACCCTGTACAATATTGCTCTGAATCATCAAACACAGAGTGTCAAACAGCAAGCATTCAATAAGTACGAAATACTATTACTAAGAGCACTTAATAGCCTGCAGCCATAGCCCTATGGCATCCGATCCTGTCAGATCTCAGAAGCTAAGCAGGGTTGGGCCTGGTTAGTACTTGGATGGGAGACCTCCTGGGACAAGCAGGAGCTGTAGGCTTGGGAGATGGACCTGGCAACCCACTCCCAAAAATCAATCCACCATTGAAAACACTATGAACAGCAGAGAAGCACTGACAATAGTGTTTCCCCTGTTGTATGTAGGGTTGCTATGAGTCGGATACTGACTGGATGGCACCTAACAACAACAACAAGAGCACTTAAGTCATCATCTGCTTCCTGTGTCTGTCTCCGAGTCACCCAGCTGTTCCAGGAATGCCAGGAGATAATCATTTAAGAAATTCCATGAGACACATCTCCTAAGTACCATTCCTGTCTTACATGCATTCTCTGAATCCAATCAGGAGGAACCTCAGACAAACTCAGACTAAGGGAGATTTAACTAAATAACCGCCCTGTACACTTCAAAACTGTCTAAATTATAACTGAAGAAGAGTTCAGATTAAAAGGGAAAGACAAGATTGCTAAGTCAATGTGTAAGCTTGGATTGGGTCCTGGACCAGAAAAAAAATTTTTCTATAAAAGGCATTTTTACATTAGTCTGTAAAACTAGAATAAGATTTGTAGATTAGTTAATAATACCATAGCATTACCATATCAATACCATACCATAAACTTTCTGGTTTTGATAGTAGTCCTGTGGTTATGTAAGAAAATATACTTGTTCTTGAGAAATACACCTTGATATTTAAGGGTCACAATGTCTCCAACTTATTCCTGAATGGAAAAAAATAATATAATGGGCTGGGATTTAGCTCAGTTGGTAGAGCACCACTCTGCAGTCTCTGAGGTCCTGGGTTCAATTCTTAGCACTGCAAAAATAGGAGAAGGACATGGCAATCCACTCCCAAGGCAATCCCGAAACAATCAGCCATTGAAAACCCTATGAGGGTCGCTATGAATCGGACATGACTCAACGGGCACCTAACAACAACAACATAACAAACTAACGAAAAAACAAATGTGGCAAAATGTTGCTTGGGGAATTTGGATAAAGAGCCTGAAAGATTTCTTTGCACGATTTTTTGCAATTCTTATGCACATTTGAGATTATTTCAAAATAAAAAGTTAAACATAAATAAAATGGTGCATACCCCAGCCATCCATCCCTATGAGAAACCATCCGCCTCTTGGTATGCGCCCCTCTGCGCCCTCTCGTGGTCGTCTTGGGAATGCCTGTTTGATAATAGGCTGCTTTAGCACTGCCACAGAAATGGTGACCAGTTCTTCCTCATGTTTGCATAGATGGGAAGAAGCCAATGGATCCAGAGCAGTGCTGCCAGTGGAAAGGCATGGTGCAGGGATTCCAATGGCTCGTTTGACCTATCTTCACCCCTTTAACCTAACTGTCTCATTACCGGAACAAGAGGAAAAGCGTTCTAGCACTGAGATGCTGCCTGCAAAGGCAAAAAGGCAGCCAGCAGAGCTCCCCAGAAGGCAATGGTCCCCATTAGCCAGCAGAAGGCGCTGCGTTCTCCCGTGTCCACCTTTGAACCTTCACCAACAAACTGGCTCCTGCTGAGTGGTTTCACAGATTGACAAATCCTAGGGGCAGGATTAGGGTGAGATGAAAGAGACAGGGTCAAGCACAAGTGCAGTGTATGACTGAATCTTTAAGACGTTGGTACTTTATTCATCATGGATTTTTTTCTGCATAAATTTTGATTTTTACAAAACATTGCGTTAAATTATTGTTTACCATAATTATTGTTTGGCACTCCCTTAAATTTTGCGCTGAAGGCCAGTGTCTTATTGGACTCCATTAGTCCAGGCCTGGCAGATCTAACAAGCCATTCATTGCAACACCACTAGCTCAGAGTTCACAGTTGGTTAGATGAGGTCTGATGTTACAAGGGACCTTTTGTACATGTAAAGAAAGGACTGACAAAGAGAATTCGCCCATGAGAACCCACTTGCTTTTGATGTCACTCTAAAGACAACAGCTAGGACTCAATTTCTGTATCTCCCAGTCTCCATATCCTCTTCTGTAAAATGGGGGTAGCAATATCATCCCAATTGGCTGGCTCTAAGGGCCAGGCACTATGCTGAATCTGCACTTTAATTATAAACTCACTAAATCTTTTACCACTCTACAATGTAAGAGCTATTATTATACTAACTTTATTTTTATTTTTTCCCTTTATTGAAAAATATTGGCGGGGTACAGAGGAAAACAGCATTTGCTCTTTCCATTGTGCAACTATTACATCATTTTTGGTTACACTTTCATCAACTTACAAAGTTTATGGAACCTTTTGATTAATATGTAGTAAAACTTGCATGTATTTATGGGTTATATTCCCCTATTTTTCCCATGTACTCATAAAGCTGCATCATTTACATTGAGATTATCCTCTCCTCCTTTATCCCTTTACATTGTTTCCCTTCCCCCATCGCATCTTCCATAACCTTTGCTTCCCTTTGCTATTTCCTTCCCTCCTTCTTTCTACTCTGCTTAATTTTCTCTTCTTTGCTAAGTTGAATTGTTCATTTTTATATATCTACATATATATGGGAGAAGGACCTGGCAGCCCACTCCCTGCAAACAATCATCCATTGAAAATGCTATGAATGCCAAAGAAGCACTGACAATAGTGCCAGGCATGGCACACTGTTGGGTAGCGTTTCATCTGTTGTACACAGGGCTGCTATGAGGCAGACTAGACTTGACAGCACCTAACAACAAACACTTATGTATAGTTTTTTTCTTCCTTTAAGTAAGATTCAACTCCCACATATAAGTGAGAACATATGGTATTTCTGTTTTTGAGCCTGTGTTTGTTCATTTAAAATGATATTCTCCCGTTCCATCCATTTTGCTGCAAATGACATTATTTCATTCTTTTTATTGCTGAGTAATATTCCATTATGTGTATGTGCCACAATTTTTTTTATTCTTCTGCTAATGAGAGTCTTGGTTAGTTCCATGTCCTTGCAATTGTGAAGAGTACTGCATTAAATATGGAGATGGAGGTATCTCTGTGGTATAATGACTTGTCCCCCATTGGGCATATTCCTAGGAGTGCTATAGCTGCATCATATAGCAGTTCTATTCTTAGTTTTCTGAGATACACTCAAAAACCAATAGCCTTCCTTTACACCAATTGTGAACAAGAAGAGAAAGAAATTAAGTCCACAGTCCCTTTCATAATAGCTCACCAAAAAATTAAATATTTAGGAATCAATCTAACCAAAGATCCTGAAGATCTGTACAAGGAAAACTTCAAAACATTAAAGGAGGAAATCGTGGAGGATACTAAAAGATGGAAGGTCCTCCCCTGCTCATCGGTTGGGAGAATCAATATTGTAAAAATGGCTATACTACCAAAGCAATTTACAGATTTAATATAATTCCCATTAAAATCTCAATCATAGACTTTGCAAAAATAGAAAAAATAATCCAAAAATTCATATGGAAACACAAAAGACTCAGTATACCCAAAACAACCTTAAGCTGCAAAACTAGTGCAGGCGGGATCACAATACCTGGCTTTAAACTATAGAACAGGGCTATAGTAGCAAAGACAGTTTGGTATTGGCACAAAAATAGGCTTGAAAATCAATGGAACAGAATTGAAGAACCACAGATATATCCACACAACTATAGCCACCTGATCTTTGACAAAGGGGATAAGGAGAAAAGACAGCCTCTTCATCAAATGGTGCTGGGAAAACTGGATATCCATCTGCAGAAAAATGAAAATAGACCCATATCTCTCAGTTTGCATGAGAGTAAACTCAATATGGATAAAAGACCTCAACATAAAACCAGAAACCTTAAAACTACTAGAAGAAAAGATAAGAAGAAAAGAAACATTCTCCAACACATAGGCAAAAGAAAGTATTTCCTTAACAAGACTCCAATCACCCAGGAAATGGCACCAAGAATTGACAAATGAGATTACATGAAATTAAAAAGCTTCTGTACAGAAAAGGAAACAATCAACAGAGTTAAGGAAGAGCCCACTGAATGGGAGAAAGTCTTCATATCCTACACATCTGACAGAAGACTAATTTCTAGAATTTACAAAGAATTTAAGAAAGCAAATCCCAAGACAACAAATAACCAATACACAAGTGGGCAAAGGAAATGGACAGTTCTCAAATGAAGAGGTTTGTAGGACTAAGAAACACATGAAAAAATGTTCAATATCCTTAGCCATTATTGTTGTTAAGTCAGTGTTCAACTCATAGCAACCCTGCATACTACAGGCCAAATACTATTGTTAGTGCTTCCTTGCTATTCATAGGGTTTTTGATGGCAGATCGATTTTTGGGAATGGGTTGCCAGGTCCTTCTCCCAAGCCTCCAGCACCTGATGTTCCCAGGTGGTCTCCCATCCAAGTATTAACCAGGACCGAAGTTGCTTAGCTTCCAAAATCTAATAGAATCGGATGCCACAGTATGGCTGCGGACATCCCTAGCTGTTAGGGAAATGCAAGTCAAAACAACTCTGAGATTCCATCTAACTCCAGTAAGAACGGCCAAGATCAACAAAACATATAATAACAAATGCTGACAAGGATGCGGAGGAAAAGGAACTCTTTTACACTGCTGGTGGGACTGTAAATTAGTTATCCTAACTTTAAAGGTGAGGAAATGGCTGGGTATGGTGGTTCATGCCTATAATTCCAGCAAAATGGAGGCAGGAGGATCACAGGTTCAAAGCCAGAGGCAGCCTGCAAAATTTAGTGAGCCCCTGTCTCAAGATATAAAAAAATAAAAAGGGGACTAGAAGTGCAGTTCAGAGGTAGAACACTGGCAAAGTATACACAAGGTCCTGGGCTCAGCTTCCTAGTACCACAAAAAAAAAAAAAAAAAAAAAAAGAGGGAAGACCATTATGTGTCTCCCAGAGAGAGTGTCATTAAAGCTGAGACCTGGAGGTGGGAGAAAGGAAGAGCACTGCAGGGAGAAGGAATAGTCGTGCAATGGCCCTGAGGTGGGAACTGAAAGTCAGGCTGTGTGATGGTAAGGAAAAGGAGAGCAGACCATGTGACCTAGAAAATATGGGGAGATAGAGGCCCCATTAAGGAGCATGGCCTTTCTATCAAATAAGAGCCTTTGAAGAATTTTAGCTACTTGGGCCTGCCCTTGAGAGGGTGACTTTCTTGAGGTCCATGGACAGCCCTGGGCGGAAGATGGCCTGTGAAGTTGAATCCCAGAGCCTGTATCTCCAGTTGGTACAAAGATGAGGTTAGTCATCATTACCCATCCTTAAATAATGAATCTTCCTCGCCCCAAATCCCAACCTGCTTATGAAACATGACGGAGCAATTTACATATTACAAGATTATTGCTAGGGCCCCCTCATTACTAGACAAAGAGCAGAGTTAGTCACTGGAACCACCTGTGAGAGTCACATGGTCCATCTCTGCCCTAGCAAGGACTTTCCTGCAGGCAGCTTGTTTCTTCTTGATTCTTCTTGATTCTGAGTGACTCAGTCTGTGACACTTTCGCTTCTCTAGAATCTCCGCCTTGCCTTCCTCAGATTCTAAGGTGTCTTTTGCCTCAATGTGTTCCTCAAATTCCAAGGCATCCTGTCCTGCCAGGGTCCTTGGGAACAGTTGTGGCTGCCGACCATGTTTGGGGCCATGTCTGAACTCTCCACCCTCACTCCTGCCTATTCACATGACATGCACGGTACTTACTGACAAGGACAACCCCTTGAGATTTTAAGGGGATCTGGATGTTCCTGCTCCATCAGGGACATATTTCCCAAGGTGGATCTTGCTCAAGAATGTCAAGGGAATCACATGAGGAAGAGTTCAATGGACCATAAATTATAGGACTTCTCAGGATGTTTGATACACTAATGTAAATCATAAGGCTCCAATGAGTGATACACACATATTGTTTATTCCAGGAACACCTTGTGACTGCAATGAGAAGTACATGCAGCAGGAAACCTCATCCATAGCCACCAAATGACAAACCAAAGGACCCCTCAGAGTGGTCAGCAAAGGTCAGGGCCATGTCTACCTTTCCTTCCAGGCTCTGGGTGTCCAGGAGGGACCACCTCAAAATTCCCAGCTTCCAGCAACAGTACCCAACTGAAGGATAGGAGGAAGCGTTACAGTCTTGTCCACTTGACCCTCCACCTTGGCAGTGACCCTAGAGTGGGTAGGGGAAGCTCTCTGGCCCCACTGCACACAAAGACAGAAAATACATTTACATGGGCAGTGTTTAACCTGCTTAAAAGAATGAAAGTCTTTAGTACTTTTTCTCTCTCTTCAATTACTAAAGAAGTATATGATTTTTCAAAAAGAGACAAAAGAAAAAAATCAAGTAACACATAAGTGCATACAGTGAAAAGTAGAAATCCTTCTCTCTAACCCTGCCCCAGCCCCTGCCATGTTCCATATTCTCAGTGGCCCACATGTGGGCTTCAGCCTAGGTCACCGAGTGGGAAACCTTCCACTGGTCTGAAGTCAGACAGACTGGTTTGAATACCACCTCTGCTTGGCACTAGCTTGCATCCTGGAGCAGAAACCCCACAAGAAAGGCTTGAGTGATGACTGAGTAAGAACATCTGAGTAAGGCAATGAGGCAAGGAGGATCTTGAGTTCGAGTCCAGCCAGAACTACATGGTATGCAAACTTAGTAAGGTTTCAACTTAAAGTCATGAGTCTAAATTGATTGGTCCACCTAATTGTACATTTTATACTGGTATTACAAGACTGTCAATTTAACAGGCTGAAAATCTCTCAGATGTTACAAGTTCACAGACTACCACACATATACAGGTTCCATTTTCAAAATTCAAAAGGTTTCTCAAGGGTTGACCGTCTTGAGCATTTCTACACTTAATTCTAAATTTTCCTCTGGTTGGAAGATGCCCGTTCACCTAGAAAGGCACTTAACTGCCTTGTTAACCAGACCTACTTTTTACCACAAACTCAACCTGGCCTGAATCTGAGGCTGCAGATAACAGGGAGATTCATCTGCCTCTGAGCTCAGGAAACCATTATTTGCTTTCATGTACTAATTGAGATTAATCTCTTAGAATTCCTTGGCGCGTGTCGTCAGCATGCTGACTGACATATTGGCAAATGTTGGCATTTTCCCTCATGGCTGCAGCCACAGCCCTGTGACTTCAGAGGGGGTGGTCCAGGCTCCCGAGGCTAGCTTCATGTTATTCTCATCCTCTACTCTTTTCTCACTAAAGAATGGTCCTTGCCAAAGTCCACAAATAAAACCTGACTGGATTTTTGCATTTCTTCTGCTCTTTAGACCTTCCTATCTTCCTGCCCAAATCTCTAAAAGTCGCTTTACTTGGGATGAAAGTTCTTATACAGCTTTCCTTTCTCAGGGTCACAGAACTCTCACAAACATTAAAATTACATCAGCTTGACTCATAGGTCTCCACAGGGGCTGGCACTGGCTATTTGTCCTTAAAGTCCAGAGATATTTGACGGTCCTCTTCTAGCAGATCAGCGCCCCCTGGGTGACATACTGCTGGTATTTGGTGTGTCAAACCGTACAGTAAAACTGCCTAAAAATTATGTAATTCAAACTCAACTTGATCTTCATTTATGCCCATCAGGCTAGTTAGAGAATCGCTGCATGGGTGTGTCTAGGGAGAGCTGCCACCAAGTCCCAGAGATTTAGAGAAAATCCAGCAGGATTTCCCACTGCGCACTGCCTCATTGTCCTCTACCACCCCAGGTGCCCTCTGGGTGGACCACTCCCAAATACATCATCTGTCAGGAAAAGGCCCATGGCATGTGACAACAGGAAAGATGACCAGAGGTCAGAGCTGGCTCCTGGTTGGATATGAGTGTGACTTTCCTCAGTAGGATGACAAAAGCAGGAGATCCCAAAAGACTAGCCCAGCACCTTCGTTTCTCTGAGGATTGAAACCCATGATCTTCAGTTCCTCAGAGAAGTGAAAGTGGCTAAGAAGAATCCTGTCATTCCTGTTATCTGCTGGCTTTATAAGTCAGACAGCAGCAAGCTGGCTCCTCATCCTGCCACGAGCCCCAGGAGCACCAGGATGTTGCAGCTGAGCCTGGCCTCCCTGCTCTTTGTACTCCTCACCCTCCACGGTGCGCTGGCCCTGAAGCTCTGCTCCTTTAACGTGAGGTCCTTTGGAGAAAGCAAGAAGGAAAACGACAATGCCATGGATGTCATTGTGAAGGTGAGTCCTCGATTCTGTCCAGGGGGTCCCAGACACCTCCATACCCTCTCCTCTGTCTGCAGACTCAGAACTTGGAAGGGATTCAAAGTTTCTCCTCCCAGGCAATGGGGTACATGCCCGTAATCCCAGTGACTTGGGAGGCAGAGGCAGGAGGATCACAAGTTCAAAGCCAGAGGCAGCCTGGGCAATTTAGTAAGACTGTCTCAAGATTAAAAAAAAAGAATTTTAAGAAAAGGGGCTGGGAGTGCAGCTCAGTGGCAGAGCACTTGTAAAGTACAGGCAAAGCCCTAGGTTCAGCCTCCTAATACTGAGAAAGAAAGGAAGGTGAGGGGGAGGGGGGAAGAGAGAGAGATGGAAAGAAAGAAAGAAAAACAGAAAGAAAGAGAAACAAAGAAAGAAAAAAAAGAAAGAAAGGAAGAAAGAAAAAGAAGGAAGGAAGGAGAAAGAGAAAGAAAGAAAGAAAAAGAGAGAAAGAAAAAAGAAAAGAAAAGAAAGAAAGAGAGGGAAAGGAAAGGAAGAGAGAGGAAGAAAGGAAGAAAGTTTGTCCTCAAGGTGAAGGGAGTAGCTGGCTTGGAATTTGGTTACAATAAGAATAGCAACAATTACCATAACCACTTCAGCCCTCGGTGCCCCCTGTTCTGTCTTCAGGCAGAGATATAACGTGTGTCCCCAGCCAGGGGTGTCATGAGGGTATTTGAGTGGGTTAATCTACTTGGCTCCTAGTAAGTTCCAAGTAAGGGGTCAGGAACCATAAATCCCTATGTGACTTCCTTCACCCCTCATCCTTGAGGAAGGGTTACTGCTCCCCATGCGTGGAGATGATAAAGAAGGGTGACATGGGACTGTTGACCTGGTGGGAGGTGAGTGAGTGGATGCCGGCCCTGTCTTCCTGGTTTGCTGACCGTGGGGGAAGAGTGTGCTTCTGTCTCCATCTCTCCCTCCAACTCTCTCCCCTACTCCTACCCCCCACCCCCATCAAACTTCTCTCCAACTCTCAATTCTCTTTCTCTGCACCTGGATAATGCTGTCTGTGGGTAACATGACCAACGTCTGGGGATGCTGCTCACATTTCTGTGGAGTCACTTGACTCTCTTTGTCCTACAAGTTAATTTATTTTTGATGCTGGGAACAAAAACCTTTCCCAGGACTCTGGCATGGTGGTTCTTACCTTAAAAATACCCCAGAGGCCCCATGGTTAGTGGGAATGCCAGGAGCCCTGGGCTCAGATCCCATCCATCAGCAGGGAGTGCTTGGGGTCCTTCCGCCTCCCTGATCTTCCTGGTCTTTCTTATGATATGGGGCTCCCCGGCACCAAGCACGGGTGGGCTGAGAAGTCTTGGGAGTGAGGTCCTCAGCAGAGCCTGCAACAAGGCAGGTGTCTGAGTGTTTGTTGGGCAAAGAGGATTCAAGTGAGGACTGGCTTGCTCTGCTCTTCCTGAGATGGACCTCAACCCCGCGTGGCCCTGCCCTTTGGACCATACCCAGTGGCCTCTGGATGTTACTGTTGAACCAGAATGGCTGTGCCAAACCTGTGGGAGCTGCGATACCGTGGCTCAACAGGGAACTCTGACACACAAGGAAACTATTTCCCCACTTCTTCACGCGTGGCCCCACAGATCCTGGTAGCCTATGGAGTTCTCGTCACCTTCTCACCCCGGAAATGTCATCATACGCCCAGAGGCTGTCTTTTTGTTCTGTGGTGATGCCAGTCCTACTCACAGCATCTCCCTTGAGCTGCTGGACCCAACCAAGTGTGTCTAAAGTCTTTATCAAGACTTTGTCCTCACAGCCACAAAGCCCTCCTATAATGAGGGACCATCTCAAATCACTACCAGTACCACCTCAGAGAGCAGTGACAGTTAAACTCAAATGCCAGGCATTCAAAATAGTATTATTTCCATCGACTGAGCATCTATTATGAACCAGGACTTTTTTTTTTCTTTCTTTCTTTCTTTCTTTTTTTTTTTTTTTTTTTTTTTTTTTTTTTTTTTGCGGTACTGGGGGTTGAACCCAAGGTCTTGAGCTTGCATGCTTTGCAAGGGCTGGACCACTGAGCTGCCCCCTCCAGCCCCCTTTTTTTTTTTTTAACTTTTTGCAACAGGGTCTCGCTAAGTTACGCAGACTGCCTCTGGTCTCAAACTTGTGATCCATCTGCCTCCACCTCCTGTGCCGCTGGGATTAGAGGTGTGCACCACTGCACCCGGCTATGGCCCAGGACTTTTATATTCTTATTTAATATTATGGGCTGGGGTTTAGTTCTGTGGGTAGAGCACCACTCTGCACTGAGGACCCAGGTTCTACCCCCAGCAATGCAAAAATGGGATATGGATGTGGTAAATCATTCCCGAAACAATCAGCCATTGAAAACCCTGTGGGGGTCGCTATGAGTCGACCTAACTTGAGGACACCTAACAAGAACAATTTAATATTATGACATAAGTTGCATTTCCCCCACTTTATAACTGAGAAAACTGAGGCTCAGCATGGTGAAGTAACTTCTCCAGGCTCCCATAGCTAGTCAGGGGAAGAGCCAGGATCCAATGATATAACCCAACCACATAAGCTGGGATGCCTCTTCCATCCTTCCATGCTGGATTTGTCACTCTGGGGACAAACTGAACGTCTTCACGTTGTCAGTCTTCCGTCCTTCACTGGAGAGGCTGAAGCATGAGGGAGGCTGCCTTCCCCATCTTGAGTTCGCCTTCCTCTCCCATGGGCAGCTGTCCAGATGCCAACCTCTGCCTGGATGAGTCTCCTTCTGTCTTCCTCGGTTTGTGTCCTCACAGAGCGGAGCTTGTTCATCCAACAAATACTCATGACCAGACACTCCAAGGCACTGGGGTTGTGACAGTGAGTGCAAGAGGCATTTTCTCCTCTTCCCACATTTTACAGAGCATGATAATTACCATTTCTGAGGTGCTGGACCCTTAATAGGTTGTATCCAAGTTCAGCCTCATGATCATTCCTATTCTTATGCCCATTTTACACCTGAGGCAACTGGAACTCAGAGAGGTGATGCAAGTTGTCCAAGGCTATGAAGCATAGACGTGGCAGGATGGGGGCTAGACCCCAGGGGCTTCCCCACCATGCTATGCTGTTCCCTGGGTAGAGGCATGACACAGGACTTCATGAGTGTCCCTCTGCCCAAGATATTTCCAGACCCATCCAGACTGCTCCTTCCTTCTCCCCAGGTCCATTCATGACACCCCTTGCCCAGATTCCATCAATGCTAGCCATACAGGGCTCTTTAAACTCTCCTCCCCTCCTATGAAAGGAGACAAGTCTTGCCTCTGGAAAGGCCTTCTGGGAGCCTCAGCTTTAGACACCCCTCCTGAGATGATGGACCCAGGAAAAGTATATTTTTTCCTGGTCCTATGGTCTCAAATTGGAACAGGGAAAACCTGTCAAGACTGGATTTGAAACTAAATATCTAATGATGGGGGAGAAATACTCTCAACATAATACTAAGCTAGAGAAGCAAGAATAAAACCACATGAGAAATGTTACCACTGTTTACTGAACACCCACTTTGTTCCAGGGACTAAGCTGAGCATTTTTTATCCATCACATCTTTTAATTCCTATGACAACTCTATGCAGAGCACTGTAATTTTCCCCAGTTCACAGATAAGGACTGTAGGGGTTCAGGAAGCTTAAGTGATCTTCTCAGGGTCACACAAAAAATAGATGATAGAGTCAAGACATGAACCCAAGGCCATTTGACTCAAAGTCTAATTGCCAATTTTGTAAATAAGTATAGAAATCATGTAGAAAAAGGTCTGGGTGGTGAGGTTACAGAAAACTATTAGAGCCTAGTCTGTCTTTTCTACATTTTCCAGATTTTCTATAATAAGCAGAAGGTTTCTTTTTGTTTTTGCTTGTTTTTTTGTGTGTTTTGAGAGAGGTACTCTCTGTGTAGAGATCAGGCTGGCCTTGAACTTGAATTGATTCTCCTGCCTCAGCCTTCCAAGTTCGGGGATTTCAGGCAGGCATTACCACTCCTGGCTTCAGCCGTATTATTGTTATAATTAGAAAATTATAACAAAAACATTTGTGTGTGTCTGTGTGGTACCAATGATGGAATCCAGAGCCTCATGTGTGCAAATCATATGCTCTACCACTGAGCTACACCCTCAACCCAACAAAATTATTCTTTAAAGGATTAAGTATCCTTTTACTCATGCCAGATGCTGGGACAGGAGCTCAGGATCAAGTTTGACTAAAGCAAGGCCTTGCACGTGTGCTGGCACCCAACAGTCTAATGAGAAAACCAGCTGGATGGATGCACCAGTGGATGGATAGATGAGTGGAGGATAGATAGACAGATAGATGGATGAAGGTCAAGCAGTAAAAGTTACAGGGCCCGTTCCCAGGAGAATTCTGACAATGGGATCTGGAGCCATTGCTCAGTGCAGTGGAGACTCTTATTTGTAGGAAACAGCCCCAGCGATACCAAGAGGAGTGGGAGCCAGTAATGGCTGGAGATGTGGGGCTCAGAAGTGCTTGTTAAGTAAGGAACAGGTCGTAAACAGGAAATCTGGAGGCTGCACTCGCTCTTAGGAAAGGGAGCCTGAACCTATGATCAACATTTGTTCTGTATCAAGGAGTCACAATAAAGGGTCCTTAGCCTTTGAGAAAGAACAGTCACGAGGGCATACTGATCTCCCTGGCCACGGATCAAGAAGGGGATCTATAGTGTAGACAGAGCCTCTCTTGTATTCTTTTCCCACTGAATTAGTTCTAAACCTTGTGGTTCAAATGCCAGCTCGTCCTGGAAGCCTTCCCTGAGCCTCTGGGCAGAAGCAACTTATTATTCTCTAACAATTCCACAGTTTGTGAATTTAGTATGAATTCTATTTGCCTCACATTATAGCTAGTTGTTTCCATTTGTTCCTCTCATTAGACTATGAGTCTCTGGGAGCAGAGACTATTTCAACAGTTTAGCATAGTGGGTTTTATAGACAGAGAACTGAATTCAAATCCTGGCTCTCCTACCTATACTGGCTATGTGAGTTTAAGATAATATCTCAAACTCTGAGTTTAGTTTCCATCTGTGTTTAATGGGATAATAATCATAGTCATCTCATAGAGTTGTCAGGTACAGAGTAGGTTCACAATAAATGTTAGCTCTTATCATTATTATTATTATTATTATTATACCTCATTATCTCTACAATATCCCGCCTACTAACTTTACTTGGTAAGCAGTTAATAAGCATTTATTATTATTCTTGCTACTGTAAGTATTTAAGCAAAGCCAAGAGATAGGATGGAAAGAGGTGTCATGATCATGGGCTCTGGACTTAGGTTTGCTTAGGTTCAGAATCTGCCTTAGCTACTGTGCAGCTAGGTGACTATGCAACTTACCTTGATCCTCAGTCTCTTTGTCTTTAAAATGGACATACAAAAAAATAAAACAAGAACAACAAAAGCATTAGACACTATGGTATGCACCTGCAGTCCCAGTAATTTGGGAGGCTGAGGCAGAAGGATCACTTGAGCCCAGGAGTTTGAGACCAGCCTGGGCAACATAGCAAGACTCCCATCCCAAACAACAATAAAATGGACACAATAAAAATATCTACCTCAGGGAATCCTTCATTTAGTTCAGGGAAGAAATTAAATTATTTTAACAAGAGCCCAATGCAATTTTCAAAACACAGTAAGTATCCAATAAAAGGTTTTATGATTTGTAGTAAATGGCCTCAACCCCCTGGGAATTCTCTCTCTGCAGATCATCAAACGCTGTGACCTCATGCTCCTGATGGAAATCAAGGACAGCAACAACAAGATCTGCCCCATGCTGATGGAGAGGCTGAACGGGTAAAGTGGGGGAGGGGAGGCACTCTGAGAGCTTAAAGTCAAGTGCAAGGGGACCTGAAAAGTGCTAGGGAACAGGAACCAATGTGAGAGCCAGCACTTAATCTGACCACCAGATTACATAGATGGCTCTGACCAGGCTCCCAACTCATAGCCACAGTCTTGGGAACTTTCAAGGGGCTGGTTTTAATAGGATAAGGTAAAATTTGGGAAAAGAGGTGAGGAATTAGAGCAGAGAGAGAAATCAGCAATGGACAAGAGGCTGAGCTAAGAAGTCCTGTTATGAAGAAAAGATTAAATGAAAACAATAGAAGAAAGGGAAACAGCTGGATACTGTGGCACAAGTCTACAATCCCAGCACTCAGGAGCCTGAGGTAGGAGGATCTCGAGTTCGAGGCCAGAGTACAGAAAATCATTATGTGTCCAGAAGCTGAGATAAAAAAAACTTACAACGGTGGTTAGGGATGCAGCTCAGTGGTGGAGTGCTTGCCTAGCATTTGCAATACCCTGGATTCAAGCTCCAAGTACCACACACACACACACACACACACACAGAAAGAAAAGAAAAGAAAACAAAAGAAAAGAAAAGAAAAGAAATATATGTAGAAAAGTTTATTTTGGCTCACAGATTTGGAAGTAAATAAAGATTAAGCAACAAACTAGAGTACACAATACATACTGTATTTGCTCAACTAAAAATTTTAAATGTAAAAGAGTAAAAGGAAATGTCCCCAAATGTTGACAATGACTATCTCAGACACCAAATTTACAAGTTAAGAGTAATTTTTCTATGTGTTCTGTATTCTCCAATGAGAATGCTGTATTCTCCCTTTTCTTATGAGATATCTCAAATGCACTTAAAAGCACAGAGAAGATTCTAACCAACAGCCATGTATCCACCGCGTGGAATCCACCGCGTGGATTTAACAAACAGTAACATCTGGCCATTATTCGACTTCAATAATTAGGAAAACTGGTATTGTGTTTAACAATGAACAGTCAGTTTGCACTCATTAGGCCGGGAAAAGCAGCTGGAAATGCTTGCCTACATACAAAGAGCCTCCTGGGCTTGCCCACCCCCTATTCTCTGTGCCTCAGTTTCTCAGCTGAGCTTCTCATTGCTTTGCTTTGGTGGGCCTTCTGTGTCTGGACCTGGTCTTGAAAAGGCAGAGATAGTGGGAGTTTGGAATAGGGGTTAGGAGCCCATGATGGGATGGACCACCTGGCTTGGATCTTGGCTATGCCATGACCTTGGGCAAGTTACTGAACTTCTCTATGCTTCATTTTCCTCAAAGCCATCTTCCTGCGATATCATGATAATTAAATTGACTTGCATACATAAGTAATTGAATCATGCCTGGTATGTAGCCCCAAGCAGTATGTGCTAGCTACCGAAAGGAAGGGAATTATAACGGGAGGTGAAGGTCCAGGAAGAAAGAAGAGAAGAGCAAAGAGAAGGAAGGAGGAAGGTGTCTGGGATGGTGGTATAGCTTAGTGGCAGATGCCTTTGACACCCTAAATCTGGACCAGGCATCCTGCTAATCAGTTTACATGTGCTGTTTTGTTTACTCTCCCCCAAAACAGTGGGGTAGGTACTGTTACTGTTTTCCTTGTAGCTGAAGGAACTGAGGCACAGAGAGGAAGGATCTGCTTGGGGTCACCCACCAGTAAATGGCCAAGCCTACTATATTTATTACTTTTCTCATTGCTGTGACAAAATACTTACGTAAATAACTTAAAGGAGGAAGGACTTATTTCGGCTCACAGTTTCAGAGACTTCAGTTCATCATGGCAGGGAGGGTGTGGTGGAGCAGCTCACATCACGGTGGGGTAGAAAGCAGAGGAAAAGGGACACCGGAAGGGGCCAGGGCAAAATATAGCTGCCAGGAAAACACCCTAAGTGACCCACTTCCTCCACCTAGGCCCCACCTCCTGCCTTGTACCACCTCCCAATAATGCCATCATATTATAAACTCATCAAGGGATTAAACCACTAATTAGACCAGAGCCCTTATAACCTGAGTGTCTCTGGAAACGCCCTCAAAGATACACCCAGAGGTGTACTTTACTAATGTCCTAGGTGCTTCTTAATCCAAGCAAGGCAACAATCAAAATTAACCCTCACACCTACCTTTGGACCTGGGTCATGCTTGACTCCAAGCCACGACTCTATTTATAGCCCCGTCAGTGTTCCTTGGAGTGGCCCACCCAATTTTCAGGAGGGTGGGGGATGAGGGGACAGGTGGGCTGAGACAATTTTTCCACCACCAATGTTCTCCGTGCTCACCAATTTGTCTCCCTCCACTTATTCCCCACTCCCACCCCACCACATGCCTGCCTCTCTCTCTGTGCTTGCGCTCTTTCTCTCTCTCTCTTGGGATGGAACCCAGGACACTGAGCATGCTCTTCCAGTGAGCTACACCCTAGCCCCAAGCCCAGCTCTTTGCCCTCCATAAGGCAGGAGTCACCTCACAGCAAAGTCACCACAAGCAGTTTGCCAACTCTGGCCCGGGCAGGCTAGATTCAGCAGCGGGCCAGCTTTGAACTGAAAGTTTAGCGAAAACTACCATCTTCACTCCTGGGGCCCCCTGGCTAGGTCTGGCTTAGAACACATATTTGAAGTCCCAAGAATTTCTATATAGCCTAAGTTGGCTCCTAAATCCCTCCTGTGTTCTTTCCTGGCTGCCCCTGGGACTGCCAGGTTTCAGCCATGCCCTGTATCCTTTTGCAGGCAGATGGGGGGAAATTGTGTTAGGCTACATCCAGAGTGGAGTTATTAGCAGGATTGGCAAATGCACAGAGATAGTCATCTTTCCTGGTGGAGGCAAAGGGTGGGGCTGATGGGCATTCATGGCTGTATCTTCAGTGCCTAGGAATAAACAATAGCCATTTGAGATCATAGTTTCAAGACCTGTGAGCAGATGCCTGGGGGTTTTAGAAAAAAGAATGTTTTTGCAATTGATAAATGCTCATGCGCAGTACGTGAACAAAGTGGTCTGATAAGGCCTGACTCCACCAGGAAGCATGAGCTGCAGCTTCAGCCAAGGACCACAGCAGGATTTCTGATTCTGCCATCTTTGCCATCTATGGGCTCAGTGGCTCCCATCGTAGCAAGCCAAAATTTGTGGGGTTTGGAATGAGTGAGGGGTTTGGGATGGGTTCAAATCCCAGATCTGTACTCTTAAACTATAAAAAAGAGGGTCCCACATTTTTAAGACAAGAAATAAAGGCTGGCCAGGTATGGTGGTACATGCTTATCAATCTCAGCACTTGGAATGTTGAGACAGGAGGATCGTAAGTTCAAGGCCATCCCATGTTATGTAGTGAGACCTTGTCTCACAAAATAGGAAAGAAGCTGGGTGCTGTTGTGCATGCCTGTAATGCCAGCTACTTGGAAGACTGAGGCAGGAGGATCTCAGGTTTGGGGCCAGAGGTAGTCTGTGCAAGTTAGTGAGACACTGTTTCAAAATAAAAAATAAAAAAGGGGCTGGTGGTACAGCTCAGTGGTGGAGTTCTTACCTCACATGCATGAGGCCCTGGGTTCAACCCCCCAGTACTGGGGGGGGGGGGGGATAAAAGAAAGAAAAGAAAGGAAGGAAGGAAGGAAGGCATCAGGTAGGCTGAGATTGGGCAGTAGCTCAGTGGTAGAATGCTTGTCTAGCATGCACAAGGCCCTGGGTTTGACCCTCAGTACTGAAAAATAAAAAATTTTTAAAAAACAATGTAAGAGCTATGAAGATCCTGGCAGATGCCCCAGCTACAGTCAATGGTGGCCTTTCTTATCAGACTCCAAAGTTATAATGAACAATAGCCTTTCAACACAATGACATTGAGAATTTGGAAACAAATTAGACAGAGATAAGGAAACATGCAACAGGTAAATGTTCATTTGTTGAGACACAGTGTGAAATATTTTTGTTTTCCAGAAATTCAAGACGAGGTATAACATACAACTATGTGATTAGCTCTCGGCTTGGAAGAAACACATACAAAGAACAGTATGCTTTTCTCTATAAGTAAGTATAATCTCTATTCTCTGAAACAAAAATCACCTAAAGTTGTAATCATGAGTTAAATCACAATATGTATCTCTTCTTCAAAGCCAACTTTTGATCTCTAACCAGTTCTCAATAGCAGTCAAAATAATTCCTGTCAGTATTGGAACTGATGTCCAATTAGAAAACATAAGCAGCTTCCTAACACCTAATTTGTTGGTTAGCTCAATGGCTGCCTGGGTCAGGAGTCCTTTATTCTTCCTGCTCAAGTCCTGGCTCAGGGCTGAAATTCTTAGTTGTCCAGTACAACTGACCCTGGAACTTCCTAGTCTTATTGTCTTCATGTTAGTTGTTGTTGTTGTTGTTAGGTGCTGTCGAGTCAGTATCTGACTCATAGTGACCCTCTGTACAACAGGGGAAACACTATTGTCAGTGCTTCTCTGCTGCTCATAGGGTTTTCAATGGCAGATTGATTTTTGGGAGGGGATTGCCAGGTCCTTCTCCCAAGCCTACAGCTTCTGGTGTTCCCAGGCAGTCTCCCATCCAGGTACTAACCAGGCCCGACCCTGCTTAGCTTCCGAGATCTGACGGGATCAGATGCCACAGGGCTACAGCTGCAGGTGTCATGCTAGTAATATGCTTTAAATGTGAATACTCACTGTGCGTGTGCTGGATAACTAGTACAACTCAGGTCTTCAGCTCCCAAAGGGCTCTGGCCATTGAAAAGAGTCAACTCAGCCTACATCCTGAGATCAAGATCCTTCCAGCACTTGAGTCTGCTCTGGAGGCCAGTAGAGCCATGGGAACCTACGTTTCAACTTCCTCAAAGAAGAAAAGAAATGATGGACTCAGTAGTAAGGACTTCATTTTTTCTCATCTAGGGAAAAGCTGGTGTCTGTGAAGGGAGACTACCTCTACCATGACCATGAGGAGGGAGATGTAGACGTGTTTTCCAGGGAACCCTTTGTGGTTTGGTTCCAGTCACCCCACACTGGTGAGACCCCCTAAGCACCTATATTAGTTAAATACCGGTGACCAAATTCTTGACATAAGCAACTTAAAGGAGGAAAGATTGATTTTGGCCCACAGGTTCAGAAATTTCAGTCCACAGCCCTTGGGTGTGTTGAACACAATAGATGTGGGAGCGTGTGGTAGAGGAGGTTCTTCACTTCATGTTGGACAGGAAGCAAAGAGTGAGACAGGGACCAGGGGCCAGATATGACCCTCAAAGACACACCCTCCAGTGGCCTACTTCTTCCAGCTAGGCCCCACCTCCTAAAGTTTCTAAAGCCTCTTAAAATAGTGCCTCCAGCCAGGGACCAAGTGTTTAACACATGAGCCTGTGGGAGGACACGTCATATGAAACCATAACAGTGCCTCTCTTCTGTGACTTCCCAAGCAGCTCACGAATGGGCAGCAGCCCTGAGCAGGTGTGAGTAGTGCTCCCAGGGCTCACGTAGCACCTGCTGGGAGGCGCTAGGCTTGACATGACAATGTGCTGCTGCTTCTAATGCATGAAAGGAGAGGATGCAGGAGTCTGATGGCACTAGTCTTGCTTCTCAGAATGCTGAGATGCAGGAGCTCCCAAGCCTGGATCCCACCTTCTGGGATTAATGTTAGCTCTACCCTCTTTGGAGCCCTGAGGCTCATAGAAATTTACCGCTATTCTTTAGTCCCTGTCAAGTACAACTATTCCTTCATTTTCAGAAGACTTTAGCTCAGTTGGTAGAGCACTGCGCTGCAGTCTCTGAGGTCTCGAGTTCAATTCCCAGCACCGCAAAAATGGGAGAAGGACCTGGCAACCCACTCCCAAGGCAATCCCGAAACAGTCAGCCATTGAAAGCCCTATGAGGGTCGCCATGAGTCAGATACCGACTCAACGGCACCTAACAACAACAACAAGTGATAGCCAGGAAAGGTGAACCCCAGTCAAAGTTCTCACTTTCTTGTAGTTACTACATAGCTGTCTCCTCCACAGACCACAGGGAGGGAGGAAATCCAGAGCAGTCGTACCCCAACAATATTGTTGATCCCTGATTAAGTGCTGGCTTCCTGTAATGCTTATAACACACTACAAAGCAGGAAATAGGATTATCCTCCGTTTGCATTTGAGGAAACTGAGGTTCAGAAAGCTACAATCACTTGTTCAAGTGACCTAGCTGTTAAAATGATTGAGCCAGGGTTCTAGCCCAAGCCACCATTGCAGCAGTCCATACTCTTAATCACCATGTAGCACTCAACAGAAAGTCAAGAATTAGCTAGGCGCCATGGCACAAGCCTGTAATCTCAGCACTCAAGAAGTGGAGGCAAGAGGATCTCGAGTTTGAAGCCAACCTGGACTACATGCCAAGTTCAAGGACAGCCTGAGTTACATAATGAGACCTTGTCTCAAAAAAAGCAAATGACAGGGATGTTGCTCAGTGGTGAGGTACTCCCCAATACTGCAAAAATAAAAATTTAAAAATATGTTTTAAAAAAACTCAAGAATTAAAATTGATTTGCAGGTTGCAGCCATATAGAGCCCCCAATTTTTTTTTATTACCAATCATATACCAAGCTCTGCTGAGGGCACCAGAGAAGAGAAAGAAGGTCTCTGCCCTCATGAAGTTATATTGTAGTAGGGGAGAGAGATTGTAATCAAATAAATATATGCAGAGCTAAAGTATGTATGCCTCTATCTATATTATATCAGTATAACAACTGGAACTATGAAGTTAACCACTTCTGCTGAGGGTTAATTAGCACAGAGGAGAAGCACTTTAGAAAAACAAATATGGGAGAGAAGTGAGAGAATTCCTAGTAGTAAAAAAGGGGGGAGGTTATTGAGGTCAAGAAATGCCTTTCATGGATCATGTGCAATAATACTCTTTGTCACGCACACAATCCACTTTTGGCTAAGCAGGGAGAGCTCTCACCCCCAAATAATTATTCCTTCCCAAAGAGAGTCAAGCTTCTGTGAATTGCCTGTCCTTACCCTCCACTTTTCCACCCTTTGCTACCTCGCATCTCTCCCTTGGGACTGCATAGCCTGTTTGGAGTATTCTTTCTTATACCAGGAAATTTATGTCCCTGTGTCTGAGATTAAAGATCAAGGAGGTGGCTATTTCATGCATTCATGTATCTAATCACTCATTCATGTATTGAGTCAACAAATGATTTTGAGCACTATCAATTTGCCAGGCACTGTGCTAGGTACTGGAGCCAAGAGAGTGAACATGACAGTTAAGCCTGCCATTGGGGAGCTCAGGTTCTTGTGGACCAAACACAAAAAGGAAGAAAGTGATTTCTGAGCATGAAGGGAGTAATCAGCAGGGCGCAGTGACTAGTGGTGTGGGGCCCACCTTATATGGGGTGATCACGGATGGCCCCTTGGAGGTGACATTGGGCTGTGACCTGATGAAACCAGCCATACAGAGGTCTGGAGAAAGGGGCATTCCAGATGGAGGAAACAGAAAACAAAAGCTCAGAGATGAGAAAGGGGAAGCCCTCAAGACAGGCTGTGGGTCTGGGTCCTGGATCCCCACTGTCAGCCTTGAGCACTGATCACACCACAGCCTTCCCTGTGAAGCAGGCATGGGGACCCTCAAAGGAAGGCTCAGAATGACAGCTGCTGCTGGCAGGAGGGTAAGGCATGGCTCTGAGGCCCACCCAGGTAGCCACACTCAGGAGCTCTTGGTCCCCAAGGGTCAGGGAAGATTTTCAGACACTCCCCCATACCCATCTTTATACATACATACATATATATATATATATATATAAAATTTGGGGGGGCTTTTATTCTTGATTACGAAAGGAGTATAAATTCCAAAGCCCCAATTCTCTTTTTTTAGTTAGAATTATTTTTCCAGCCAGGCATGGTGACACATGCCTATCATCCTAGCAACTCAGGAGGCAGAGGCAGGAAGATTTCAGGTTCCAGGCCAGAGGCAGCCTGCATAATTTAGTGAGACCCTGTCTTAAGATAAAAAATAAAAAAGGCAGATGGGGTGCAGCTCAGTGGTAGAGCACTTAAAAAGTATATGGAAGGCCCTGGGTTTAGCAGCCCCAGTACTGAAAAACAAGTTTTTTCCCCTTAATACAAAAGTCGAACATGTTACCAGAGACCTAAGTCAGGGGGCCTGACTCTAGGGGTCCCAACATTCCAGGTCTGCCACCTGCCACCTTGAAAGTCCGATCAGAGACAAGTGGTAGTGAAGCAAGAAAGGAATTTTATTTTCAGTGTGTCCACACTAGGAAGCAGAGGGCCTAGCATCATGAGGCTATCTTGGGGAACTCCGTGGGACTATACCTCCCTCACTAGATGGGGAAGGATCAAAAGCAGGAGGCAGAAAGTCTGCACAGTTAATCAGTCCAAGTTAGACTGTCTGGTTGATATTATCATGTCTAGTTCTGCAGGTCCCTCTGGCTCCCAGGAAGTCATTATTACCTGAGGGGGTAATTCAGCCCCTGATACGAGATGTTTGCTCCTACTTAGCTGGCAGCCTCGAAGAGAGACCAGAGAGGTTAGGAAAAATTGTTGTTGTTGTTAGGTGCCATCGAATCAGTATCTGACTCATAGCGACCCTATGTACAACAGGCAAAACACTATTGTCAGTGCTTCTCTGCTGTTCATAGGATTTTCAATGGCAGATTGATTTTTGGGAGTGGGTTGCCGGGTCAGTCTCCCAAGCCTATAGCACCTGGTGTTCCCAGGTGGTCTCCCATCCAAGTACTAACCAGGCCTGACCCTGCTTAGCTTCTGAGATCTGACGGGATCAGATGCCACAGGGCTACAGCTGCAGGCTAGGAAAAATTAGGACTTACTAACTTCAATTTGGGAGAAGGCCCTGGCAACCCACTCCTGAAACAGTCAGCCATCAAAAACCCTATGAATAGAAGAGAAACACTGACATAGTGCTGGGCGTGTCGGTGTTGGGAAGTTTTGTTCTGTTGTACATAGGGTCGCTATGAGTCAAGGGTCAGACCTGACTCGACAGCACCTAACAACAACAAACCTCATGTTACCAGTTTTTAGTAAGATATTCCTTAAATGATGAACATGTCTATATGCAGAGATGAGCAGGAATCTGACCTAAAGTTTATGATAGCAAAGAAGACAGATGTAAATGAAGGGCAGAGATGCCAAGCTTTTATCCTTTTCTTAGTCACCCATCTGATTTGCAGTCTGAAGTGAGGAGTTGTTGCTTGAGGCAAAAGCAGCCTCAAAGTCTCTCTTACAAAGAGACTTACTATTTAAAAAAAAATTGAAAACACAATCATAAATATGTACAATTATTGCTTGTCAGTCAAAAAATATGAAGAATAAGCCCCCCCAAAATATAGATTTTTTTTAAAAAAAGGAGCAGGGTAGGTTAAAAACAGCAACAAAAAACACACCTACAATGCTAGCAAGGAACACTCTGCCTACTAGCTTTCTCTTAGCTACGAAGGACAAGTAGGAGGAAGAGAGTCTTTCATGTACTAAAAATAAGAGGTCTAATGGCCCTAAAGATCATTAAAATCTCAGCCACCAGCTGAACACTTTGAGAATCAGGATCTTACACACTCAGCACTTGTAGAAAAACTTCTAGAAAAGGACAGCCCATCTTCTTAAGCAGTGTCGGTGGCACTTGACAGGGGAAGTGAGTGACCTCCGCCTCTTTCCTGTTCCTCAGCTGTCAAGGACTTCGTGATTATCCCCCTGCATACCACCCCTGAAACATCCATTAAAGAGATCGATAAGCTGGTAGATGTCTACATGGACGTGAAACACCGGTGGAAGGCGGGGGTGAGGACCTCTGTGTTTGTCAAATTCCCACTGAGCAGGGGCAGAAACCTGTCTTTCCGGGCTGGGGCAGGGGACATGAAGGCAACCATTTCACAGCCTCATCTTAGACCTTTCTTCAGCCCTAAATATGCTTTTTTCTTTCTTTTTTCTTTTGTAGTACTGAGATTGAACTCAGGGCCTAGGCTATGCTACACAAGTGCTCTATCACTGAGCCATGTCCCCAGACCCTTTTATGTTTTTTATTTTGAGCCAGGCCCTCAATGAGTTGGACAGACTGCCCCTTGGCCTCGAAACTCACAATCCTGCCTCAGCCTCTGGAGTCACTGGGAGCACAAGCATGTACCAATGCCCTGCCTAAACATCCCTCTTGTAAATCTGCTTGGGCCTGTCCATGTAGGTCTTGGGGACTCTTCCTCTATCCCATTTTCAGTGGGTGCCAAAACTTACTGAGTGAGGAGCTGGCTAGGCACTGAGCTGAGGCTTGACATGGACAAGTGCATTATAATCCCAACAATCCCATGCAGTGGCCACTTTAATCAAGCCCATTTTGCAGCTGAGCAAACTGAGGTATAGAGAGGTCAGGAGTACTGCAATGGCAAGTGTCAGGATCTCAGACTGGCTTACTTGAAGGAAGAACAATTTATGCCAGCTGCCCTCCACCCTCTATTATTTTCTCATTTGGAAGAACACCTGTGGCTGTGAGGGGTTGAGGAAGTTCCTGGAAAATAGGAAGCGCTCCAGAGGGCTCTCCTTCCAAAGTCCTCTTTTCTCCTTTCGGAATGTGACCCTGGGGATCCCCCT
Source organism: Pedetes capensis (assembly GCA_007922755.1). Classification (NCBI taxonomy): domain Eukaryota; kingdom Metazoa; phylum Chordata; class Mammalia; order Rodentia; family Pedetidae; genus Pedetes; species Pedetes capensis. Next base: position 130,614 of record VMDO01001709.1, on the reverse strand, counting down.
TCCTCCTCCTCCTCGGTTCCACTGCTCAAGGTGCAAAATGAGTCAAGTGCGAACACAGCTGGTCAGCAATGGGGCACCGAGAAGACAAGCGCTACACATTCATTGGTTGTTTGAAAGTAGCAGGATAAGCAAAAGACTCAATTATTCATCTAAAAATTATGAAATCATTCATGCATTCAAAATGAATATATTGAGCATCTGTTGAATGCCAGACCCTGCAGAGGCACGAATGGCCCTAAAGTGAGCAAAGGGAACCTCTTGTCTTCAGAGAGGTGCTTGGGGTTCAGTTCTGGACTTTGGTCACTTAATCCTTCTATCCTGTTTCAACAGTGGCTAATGGTGCCTGCTATCAGTGTAAGTTAAACTTTATAAAACACTTCATGCTGGCCCTGGGACATCATGTCGGCTTAGCAAATCATGCCTGTATCAGCAAAAGCCGGTGATATCTCAGGTTAGAGATGACATCCTGTCTTCAACAATGCCCATTAATCTCAGTGGAAATCCTGATCGCAGAGGTCAAGATGAAACATTCTTGAAGAAAATTCTCAAGTCAGCAACCACCCCAAACAATAGCACAAACAAGGAAATCTGACACTTCCTCTGTATTGCAAAATGTTCAAATTCTGTTCCAAGAGACTTGCAGGGAAAAACACTTCCAGCATAGAAAGTTTCTGTTGGTGGCCTGGGGTGGAGATGGACAGCTCACCCTTAAGACTCCCCATACTCCCTCCAAGGACTGAATTCCCACAGAAATAAGTTTCCAGCCTCAAAACAATAGGAGAAACAGAGGTGCTAAAGCTATCAGTCCACCATCCAAGTGCATTTTTGCTCTTGGAAACCACAACACTGATTAATTCATATGTTTATACCCTGCAATACTTTGAACCAGAGACAAAAGATGGGAGGGCATACTTAGCTCGGCTGAGGTTTAGCTCAGTTGGAAGAGTACTATTCTGTGCTGAGGCCCTGGGTTCGATTCCTAGCACGACAAAAATGGGAGAATGACCTGGCAGCCCACTCCTAAAACAGTCAGCCATTGAAAAGCCTATGCATAGCAAAGAAGCAATCACATAGTGCCAGACACAGCATAGTGTCAGGGAGTGTTTTGTTCTGTTGCACAAAGGGTCCGTATGAGTTGGACTCGACTTGACAGCACCTAACAACAACATCTTAGCTGGATTCCTGTATTCCCGCCTACCTCTGCATGTTGAATTATAGAGATGTGGTAAAACAGGGTGGAGCAGTGGAGCAAACATCTTTCTTCCCGTTAAAATACCCTCCTTGTATTCACCACCAGATACACTTTAAGACTCCAACTCAGTGGTAACCTGTGGCCTCTTCTTTAAAAAGGGAAACTAAGACAGATTCTCTGTTAGGTTGCTAGGGCTGCTAATGACAATGTATGAAAGATTGGTTGGACAAAACCATACAAAGTTGTTTCCTCACAGTTTTGGAGGCAACAAGTACAAGCTCAATGTGCATAAGCAGGGTTGGTCCTTCCTGGGCGTCTCTTTTCTTGGCTTGTAGGTATCCCATCTTCTAGTGTCTCCACATCCTCTTCCTTCTATGTCCTTCTGCATCCTAATCTCCCTTAGTGTTTTTGTTTTAGTTTGTTGTTGTGGTTTGGTTTGTTTGTGTGTGTGTGTGTGTGTGTGTGTGTGTTTATTTCAGTGCTGGGTATCAAATCAAGGGCCTGGAGATGGAATGTGCTTTATCACTGAGCTAATCCCTAGCCCTCCCCTTTTTATAAGAACACCAGTCCTGTTGGATTAGAGCCTACCCACCTACCTCATCTTACCTAATTACCCCTCAAAAGACCTGATCTCCATATACACTCACCTTCTGTGGTATTGGGGTCAGGACTTGAACATATGATTCACAGGGGGTACAATCAGGCTGTGACAGACCCCTTCGTCTATGGGGCTGGGATGTGGAGGTCTTGCTGACAGTCCCACGTGAAAGCCTGTGCGATGGCAGCTGCCAGGTGACAGTTCTCAAATGTGCCTTCCAGAATTTCATCTTCATGGGGGACTTCAATGCTGACTGCAGCTATGTTCCCAAGAAGGCCTGGAAGAACATTCGCTTGAGGACAGACCCCAGGTTTGTTTGGCTGATCGGGGACCAAGAGGATACCACAGTCAAGAAGAGCACCAACTGTGCCTATGACAGGTAGGAGGGCTCTGCATGGGCTGCTACACGCAATACTTGGCATGTACTAAACAGCCAGTTTTCTGTACATGGAGGAAGCACAAGGCCTCAAGACCTAGTCAATTCTGTCTCAGGACCCCTCACTGGGAACCTAGTGCAGTGTATGAGCTGCTGTGCTGTGTGTTTTATGTTTTTCTTGAAATCCATTAATTTTTTACTGAAATAAATTAAATTTAAAGGAAACATCAGAATACTATGATAAGACAACAGCATCATTTGCCACAAACAAAAGATAATGAGCCCTAGACTCTGGACCTTATTGCCTGTGGCCAGCACTGGCTTTTACGTCAAACAGTCCTGGATTCAAATCCTGACTCTACTACTTCACATATCTGTGACCAAGAGACCAAGGCTCGCTGGGTCTTTGTTTTCTCCCTTGCAAACTAGAGACTGTATTAGTGCCTCCCATGTGGAGATATGATGTAGATTATATGAAGTAATATGTATGTTAAATGAAGTAAGATTTGTAAAGTGGCTTGCACACTGCCTGGTGTATAACAAGTCCTCAATACATTCACTGGCGTTACCAGCTCCATCACAAAGATATACCACAGTTGACTCATCTAGTCCCCATTGCTCACACAGGACTAAGGGTTTGCTATAATAAACACTGCTAAAATGGGCATCCTGTATTGTGTATTCTGTGCAAATATTTATAACTTCCTCAAGGTGCAACTGCAACAATGAGAGCAGTTACTACAAGGGTATTTATGCTTTTAAAGCTACTGATATACATGTCAGTATATATATATATATATATATATATATATATATATATATATGCATATATTTATAAGCATTCATTGTACTTTTAAATTAAGTTTCTGTCACTTCTGCTCTAAGTCAGGAGGAAAGTGGGAAGTGTGTGTGTGTGGCGGGGGGTGTGCCAGCAGCATGTGAATGCCAGTGATCTTCCGGAACAGAGACAGCAGGCAGGGAAACTCTAGGTCCCACAGTGGCCGCAGTTCCTAGCGCTCAGCCTGCTGCTAAGGAAGCACGAGATGGCCATCTGCAGAGAGCAGCCTGCCTTCCTCACTTCTCAGGTCCTGAGGTCTGGCTTTCATTTCCTTCCCCTGGCCTCCTTTGCTCTTTTGGACTGGGGTTTCCTTTGCAGATGTTTTTGCTCCAGCCCTCAAAGGTGGATACCCAGCTTCAAAAGTTACCCAGACTTCTCCTTCCCATTCTGAAGGGCCTCTGGCCATGCTGGAGTTCAAACCCCTAGGACTGGGGAAACAAAAACCAAAACCCAAAACCCAAAACCCAAAACCCACAGTGGTGTTATTAACAAACTCAGAGACCAAACCATCAGTCAGAATTGGAAAAGCTCAGTGGAGAGGCACGGAAGGGTAGTTCGTCTCACCTTCCACTTCTCAGGCAGGGTGCTGGGATCATAGGTAGGGCACAGACCCCACTAGCTTCACCTCACTTGGGATATGTTAGAGTCTGTTTCTAAAACTCATTTTACTACAACATTCTCATTGATGTCATCACTGCAATGTGCTTGTGCTGTGGGTTTTCTTTATATTTTTCTTGAAATCCATTAATTTCTTACTGGAATAAATTAATCTTAAGGGAAACATCAGAATATTACAGTAAGAAAACAGCATCATTTGCCATAAGCCAAAGATAATGAGGCCAGGTGCAGCAGCACACGCCTGTAATCCCAGCTACTCGTGAGGCAGAAGCAGGAGGATTTTAAGTTTGAGGCCAGAGGCAGCCTGTATAATTTAGAGAGACCCAACGTTAAAATAAAAATTAAAAAAGGGCTGGGCATGCAGTTCAGTGTAGGAACACTTGCAAAGTTGTGCAGGGCCCTGGGTTCAACCCCCAAGTACCATGAAAAAATTACAATTAAAAAAGACAATGAGAAAGAAGCCCAGTGAATACTGCCCAATGTTAAATTCTGCCTTAATTTTCTTGCCTACAGAATGCTTGGAGGTGGCAGCTTATTCTGCCTTTGTCAAAGTAGGGGCTTGGAAAGGGCTTCAAGATAAACCAGCATCTACCTGATAATTTCTTCATAATCTAATCAGGAAATGTGAAAAAGCATTGAAAGGGGGACAACATTCTCATATGCAAGCCCTTGCTGCATGATGTAGTGTCCATATATAAAATCTGCTCTTACACCACCAAGGACACCTACTCACACTGGGAGACACTGTCCTGTGCCCACAGGACCATGGTAGGCATTGATCCTACTTTGCAGTTGTACACACTGTCCTCTAGGGTCACAAACTAAAACCAGGTGTGGACTTGGAGAACCTCAGGAAAGGGCTAGGATGCTCAGTCAGTACCAGACATCACACCTAGACTGTGGTTTCATCTCAGAAATCCACACTGTGGATGACACAACAGTCTTCTATCCCCTTCCTCCAGGATCGTGCTTCGAGGACAAGAGATCATCAACTCTGTGGTTCCCAAGTCAAACTGCACCTTTGACTTCCAGAAAGCCTATGGGTTGTCTGAAAAGGAGGTAAGGCTTGTCTTTCCAGATCACCATCTTGAAAAGGTGGGCTCATGTCACTCTCTGAGGTCACCACTGAAGACACTACATTGGACCACTGGACCTTGAGTCTCAATATCTACAATTCTGTGATTTGAGGAGCTGCCAAAATTTCTGATTAAGCTGGATCAACAATAATATTCACCAGTTCCACTGGGTGACTTCAGGCAGTCCAGCTTTCCTCTCTGCTCCTGAATTTGCTCACCACTAAAATGATAGCATGTCATTTCCTAATCCCCAAATCTACCTCCTTTTTCTCCCTACAGGCTCTGGCCGTCAGTGACCACTTTCCAGTTGAATTTAAACTACAGTCTTCAAGGACCTTCACCAACGGCAAAAAATCTGTTGGTTTGAAGAAGAGAAAAAAAGCCAGTCGCTCCTAGATGGATAAAATGGATACACCATTTTATTAATCGTTCTTTGCCTCTAAGTAAATGGCTCTCGCAGATCTGAACTGCTCCCCCTGCACACTCAGGAAATACAACAGACTGGTCCAGTTGCTTTCATTTTCCACTTGAATTATTTCTGCTTTGAGCCAAGTTGGGAGAAGTTATCACTTCCCAGCCTGCATACCTGCAGGTAAAGCCCACCCACCACCACAAGTCTCCATTCAACCCTGCACCATGAGAGGATACAGGACACACATCAGCTGTCCATCCTCATAAGGTGATCTCATTCCTGGGAAATGAGCAGAAATGCCGTGGCCCCACCTCCATGTGTACTCCATGACTTGGGCAATTAACTGCTTAAGACTCTTTACTTTCTGTCTGGGGTCACGCCACCATGTCCTCTCATAAGGTGACAGATGAAGGCCACTCCCACATGGTTTCCCTGCCTCCATCCAAACCATCCTCCTCCAACCCAACCAGCCCAGTAACCACCAGTGTCATCCTCTGAGGAACAGATCTGACCATTGCCCACCCTCATTTGCATGCCCTGCCTATACTCCCTCAGGGGCTCCCATCACCACATCACCACACAGAGTGAGCTCAGTCTTTGGACATCATGAAGTTCGCCATTATCTGGCATTTTATGCAGCCTTCCCTTGCACTGCCTGCTCCAGTACCATTGCTCTTCCCTGCCCATCCAATGCCCTCCCTCCCTCAGGTCCTCAGGGCCACCCCGCATGGCCTACCTGGTCCCAGAGCCTGGGCATATGGCCCCCAGCCCCATATCCCAGGCCTCTGTCACAACATTTATCACATTGTATTTTTCACCAGGGCCAATATTAGAGCTCCCTGGAGGTCTCAGTGTCACAAAGGCTCCATTGGCTGGCTAGGACTCAAGGGATTTTGTTATTTTTCTGTAACTCCTATGAGTCTGATAATGTGGCACCATTTCGCCTATATCCAAGGTGCCCATTTTTGTATGTTTTGCTTTGTTTCCCATCATGGTCTTTCTTCATTCAAGTAGCATGAACGTGGCTAGATGTGTGTGTAGTACTGAGAAAGCAGCAGCGAAATGGAACGGTTCACCCTAGCCTCACACTCTAGTGTCCCATCTCAGAAGCAGCCCCTCTGCTGAGCTGTGTGCTTGTCTAAAGAGAGTCAATGCATAAATGAGCACCACATGTAACCATAAAAGCATACAAAGGGCGGCATACCATGTGCACTGTTCTGTGACTCACTTTTTTCCCTTTATATAACATGTGGGGACAGTGTGACTTTGATGTAACAAAGGAGACCATAAACCTGTGTGTTTGTTTTCTGTCTCTGTGACAAATACCTGAGGTAATCAAATTAAAAAGACGAAAGGAGCAGGGCAGTGTGGTTTGTGCCTATAATCCCAGCCACTCAGGAGGCTGAGGCAGGAGGATTGTGACTTTGAAGCCAGAGGCAGTATGCGTAATTTAGCAAGATCAACTCAAAAAAAAAAGCAAGGCCCTGGGTTCAGCCCTGAAGTACAAATATATATGTAAATAAAAGGAAAAGTTTATTTTGGCTCATATTTCAGTCCATAGTCAGTTGACATCATTATTTTTGGCCTTGTGATGAGGCAGATAGTGGAACAAAGCCAGGTCACCTCACTGGGCCAGGAATTGGAGACTAGAAGGGGCAAGGGTCCCAGAATCCTCTTTGAGGGCACACCTTTGATATCTAAACTTCCTCTATCTAGGCCCCATCTCTTAAAGATCCCACCACCTCCCAATAGTACCATGGACTAGGGTCCGAGTCTTTAACACATGGGCCTTTCAGGGACCCTCCAGATCCAAATTATGGCAGCCTGAGATCTAAAATTATGTAACATCTGGCTGAAGGAATACAATCCAAAGGGCCCTGATTAAGATGGGGAAAACACCTTCCCCAAATGTCTGATTCACCTCCAAGATTTTGTTGAGGTTTTTTTTGTTTCTGTTTTTTTGTGGTAGTAGGTGGCTGAACCCAGGGCCTTGCACATACTTCACAAGCACTCTTCCACTGAGCTGCACCTCCAGCTCCACTTTTAAAATTAAGCTACACAGGCTGCCTCTGGCCTTGAATCTGCAAGCCTCCTGCTTCTACCTCTCAAGTTGCTGGGATTACAGGCGTGTGCCACTGTGCCTGGCTTTTTTGTTGACATTCCTATTGTTCAATTCATCTCTGAGATTTTAGAGGGAAAGAGCTAGGCTGCTAAGACTTCTCTCACCCCTCTTCTGAGTCAGGGCTTTTACCACACCTGGAAACCTTCCATTTTCCAACACCCCAAATAGGCAAGCAAGCAATTCACAAATGAGCTTATTCTGGAGGGAGAGGAACATTCTTTTGCCTCAAAGCACCAAAAGCTCCACCAACCATTGTGGCTGGGACAAGAGCCCTGGCCACTGGGATTGGGATTCTGCTGAGTAGAGAGGCAAGGAGAGGAGGGCCACACACTAACTAGACCTGCCCACAGCTCTGACTTGGGACAAGCAAGTCCTAATGCCCTGTGGCTTCCTCCCTGACAAGATGTGCCTCAGTCTCTGTCCTGTAGCAGGTTACAGGGTCACTGGGTCTGCCAGAAGTTTTTCTGGCAAACTCTTCCAGGCAAACATGTACAGAATGGGCTTGTGCTCACTGCTTATAAACTAAGGTAGCTGCAAACCTCCTATACATCTGGGTTGCCTGGCCAAGCCAGGGTAAGGAACGCTGGCAGTTTGGGAGAAGGGGGTTGCACGCTAGTCTATTCACCTCTTCAGCCTTGGTTTTGTCCAGAACTTCTGAAGTTTGGTGTGCACCAGAATCCCATGACGATTTGCAGGCTACAGATGCCCAGAGTCTGTCTTGGGAGAGACTAGGGCCCAGGAACCTGATTATTTAACAAGCATGCTGCCAACCCCCACCCCCCGGCCCACAGAGTTGTGCCCAGGTGGGGTCAAGGCAGGTGATCTGAGGACCAGAGTTTGAAACCACTCTTCTAACCTTCCTTAGTAGAAGAGGATTGGCTAGTTCGTTTGCTTTTTCCTGTTTGTTCTGAGATCTTGTCATCAGTGCAGAGAGGTTAGTATGGAACATAGACATAAAGACAGAAATAAAAGATAACAGCTGCCCTTTGCAAGACCTGCTCTGTTCCAGCCTGTGTTCTAAACAGGCATGACCAAGACTATCTCACTGAATTCTAACCACAGCACTAGGAGGTGGAGTCAGGTGCCATCCACATTCTAGAGATGAGGAAAATGAGGCCTAGAGGAGTCAAACAAACAACTTGCCCAAGTTCATACAGCTACTGGGTAGTGGAGCCCAGGGATGATTCACCCATTAGGCATGGTAGGTAGTGCCTAGGGCCTATAATAATTTTAGGGGTCACAGAAATGATAAACTTATAGTTGGAAGAAAAATTTAACATACAATATGAGTATGTTTTCCTTTATAACCAACATAGTTATAAAATATAATTTTTAAACATTTTTTGGTGGAGGAATGGACCTGTAAATGGATAAATACCTAGGGCCCGCAAAAGTCATAGTGGGGAGCTGGTGGAGTCTGAATTCAAATCCAGGTCTGTCTGCCTCCAAAGGTCATGTTCTCTTGAGCCTAGTCTAACCCCATTTTACAGGTGAAGAAATTGGAGTCCAAGGCCACATAGTAAATGGGTGGCAGAGCCATCTGGAGAATGGTTACTAGTGGGCCAACCACTATAGTGTGATCTGACAGCACTACCTGGTGGCCTTTTCGTGAACTTCCCCTTAGTCACAGAAATCTAAGATGAGAAGAGGAAGGTCCAGATATCCACAGGAAACAGCTTAGGCTCCCTGGTCAGCGGGGCAGCAGGAGAGGGATCCCTCTTTAGGCTGTCAGGGGAATTCACATATTCTGTCCTACACACACACACACACACACACACACACACACACCTCTCCTAGAGTAACAGTCAACCCCAAGTTAATATTGGTAAAGTGCTTAGATTAGTCCTGTCCAATATGAACCCACTCTGAACCAATATGCAATTTGAAATCTTCTAGCAGCAGCATCTTAAAAAGTTTTAAAACATGAAATGAATTTTAATATATTTTATAAATTTAACCTAGGGATCACAAACTATAGCCTGTGGGATAAATCTAGCCCAC
>VMDO01001709.1:0-121281 GCA_007922755.1 Pedetes capensis | reverse complement strand
GATTACAGGCGTGCACCACTGCGCCAGGTTTGAGACACAGAAATTATAGTATAGAGTACAGAATAAGTTTACTAAAGATAGAGAATATAGACATAGACTAAAAATAGTACATCTTCCAGATGTGAAGGCAGGCATTAGTGAAGGGCTCCTGCTGCCCCAGAGCTAAGGTCAGCTCTGATCTTTATAGTGGCATTTCCGCCTTCAGGGGAAGGAAATATTTTACACCTGGAGCCTGTGCCCAGAATGGGTTTACAGAGTCCCAATGTCTTCAAAGGAACTGGGCTCAGAGGTAAGCATCTCAAAAGGTTAGAAATCCAAGCAGCTACCAGTCTTGATTAGGGAGCAGACTGCACTAAACAATGTCCTTTTCAATTACTGGGGGTGATGTATGTCTCACACAGTCTCTATCACCCTTCCTGGATGAATGTAGAAGTGAAGAGTGATTTTAATTATTTGTTTCCTTCTAGCAAGGGTATAATCTATCAACAAAGCACTGAGCACCTGATCAAAGCCTCTGCCTCAGAGGAGGCTTATATTAATATTTATACTACAGGTCACTGGAGAACAGAAGGCTGCAGAGGCCTCTATTTCCTTTCTTCCTGCCTATTATCTTTCTAACATTCACCATCTAGTTCTTTACAGAGAAAGTTTGTCAACCCCTGATTTAACCCATTGTTTCCAAGTGTGATCATTTCAATATGTAATTCAAATTTTAAATTATTAATAGTTTACTTTTGATTTATTTGGTATTTGTTTGTTTATGGTGCTGGAGATCAAACCCAGGGCCTCAGTGCGTGCTAAGAAAGCACTCTACCAACTAAGCCAAACCTCCAACTCCTTTTCTTTTTTAAGACAAGCTCATTATGTAGCCCAGGTTAGCCTTGAGCCCTACAATACTCTTGCCTCAGCCTCCTGAGTGCTTGGGTTAAAAGTGTGTGCCACTGTGCCTGGCTACCTTTTTATCATGCTAAATCTTTGAAATTCAGTGTGTCTTTTATACTCAGAGAGCATCTCAATATGGATAAGACATATTTCAAGTGCTCAATAATGCACATGGCTCACAACTACCAAACTGGATAGTGCAGGCTTAGAAAAATGCCTGCAGGCTGGACTGGGATTATGCCTGTAATCCCATCAACTCGCAAGGCTGAGGCAGGGGGATCATGAGTTCGAGACCAGATGTAGCCTGAATAATTTAGCAAGACATTGGGTTTAGCAAGACAATGGGTTACAGTATAGCTCAATGGTAGAGTGCTTGCCAATTGTGCTCTATGCTCTGATTTCAATGCCTCAGCCCCACCCCCACCCCCCCAAAAAAAGGAAGAAAGGGAGGATGGAAGAAAGAAGTCTGCAAATACCATATATTGTTGTGGTTAGGTGCCATATAGGGGTTCATTAAGTACATAAATAAATACCCCATCAGCCCTTCCTAACTGGCTTTGCAGAGAGATTTAAACCCTAACATCTTGGGACAGCTACTGTTTATAATTAATTCATGTTATTTCCCATGCCTCTAGAATATTCCTAGATACATAGTACCACACCTGGACAACTGAAAAAATAGCTGCTCAAATTGTCCTCAGTAGGCTTAAATTATTTGAAGAATCCTAATCGACAAGGACTGTACTGGTAGTAGCCTGTCCTAACTGGCATGTATGCTTGGGGCTGATATAGAATATCACAGTAATAATTCATGCAATACTGCTTCATTTAGTGCATTCAATCAAATGATCCCAGAGAATCCAATGGGTTCATTGGTGTTTGATTAAATCTAGCAGAAGTTTGTCCAGCAACCCTGGTGTGCAAGGCTGCAGTAGCAGTTCCAGGAGGATTACATGCCCATGGCTGTCCTAGCTTATACTGTCTACTCTGTGCTTTCTCACTCAAAATCTTTGTCACGGTTGATTATGGAAAACTAGACAAATTAGTTGTATTTGAAGTTGTAAGTGGTCCAGCTCCTCTGCAGGGCTTCAGACTAAGGGAAGAACTGGTAGAGACCTGGAGAATTCCTCTAGAGGTGGCCCTCAAAAGAGCTATTTGTTTGTCCCGTTCTTTCTCTGTCCAGACCGGGGGACTGCTGTTTTTGTCCAGACTGCTTTCTCTGTCCAGACCAGGGGACTGCTGTTTTGACCAGCTGGGGAGGGAGGGTGCTGCAATGCTCTGTTAAACAAGGCATACTCATGAACATTTTGGTTTTGCAAAGAACTGTGGACAGGGATGACTATTTGGGTTCCTACATGATGAAGGCTTTTAAGCAATGAGATGCTGTGGGCATCAGTACTCACTGGGCCTTCGTGGGCCACCATTTACATGTCTAAGATTAGCCTTGAGAACACTGTCCAAGAAAAGGAGGAAGGAGCTGAGCATGGTGGCTCATGCCTATAATGCCAGCGACTCAAGAAACAAAGGAGGAGGATAACAAGTTCAAGGCCAGTGGCAGTCTGTGTAACTTAGTGAGACCTTTACTCAGAATAGAAAAATTAAAATGGGCTGAAGGTGCAGCCCAGTGGTAAAGCACTCTCAAAGTATATGTGAGGTCCTAGGCTTAACTCCCAAGGCACCACAAAAGACAGGAAAGAAGGAAGGAAGGGAAGAAAGGAGGGAGGAAGGGAGGGAGAAAGAAAGGAGGGAAGGAGGGAGGGAGGGAGAGAGAACAAAAGAAAAGAAAAAGAGAAAAGAGAAGGAAAAAAAGAAAACAGAAGGGAGGAAGGGGAAGGGTCATCAAGATGATCCTGGTTCCAGTAACCAAGGACTGGTTATCAGAAGGGAAGTGTGATGGGCTACATTCTGTCCTACCAAAAAGATATGTTGAAGTTCTAACCACCAGAACCTCAAAATGGAATCTTCTTTGGAAACAGGGTCATTCCAGATACAATTAGCAAAAGTAAGGTTATAACTGGAGTTAGCTGGGCCCTAATCCAACATGACTGATTCCCTTAATAAAATAGCCAGGGAAGACAAACCCCAGGCAGACCTGTATGTGACACTGAAGTGCCAGGTCCAGGTCCACTCATGATGGGTAGACAGAGTCCCCACATGAGGAAGGGTACCTTTAAAAAGGCATCAGAGGGAAAGTCTACCAAAAGGGGAAGAGTACCTCTAGCCTTGGAGGGAAAGTCTACCGAAAGGGGAAGAGTACCTCCAAAAGAAGGTCTCTTCATGGAAAGGGACTTGGAGTCTCGTCTTTTCTGTTTTTTAAATTTGAATTGGTCACTGTTTTCTTCATATTGTAAATTTCTAGGAGATATTAATGAAAAACAAGTAATGAATGTAAGTATATAATCTTCTGATTCTGTGAGCAGTGCTGATTCAGCGCTGGAGTTGAGAAACCCCCCCTAGCAGGCTTACGATGGGAAAATTCTTGAATAACTTCCAACAGTGTGAACTCCTTGAGTCAACACAAACTAAAGTTTCTGTACCAACAGCCCTCCAGCAAGCAAAACAATCTGATAAGTTAGAACACCCATTTTTCATACTGTGGACTCAATAGAGTGACACATTTATAATAGTTAAACTGCCCCTAGTTCCCATTTAAAAACAGAGTAATTAATAGTAGTTAAACTACCCCATTATAATTTGTTATTGATGAAATGCCTAAGGAGAAACAGACCTCCCTGATGTTTGTTACCTAGAGACAGTAAAGTTTATGCTCTGGGCTGTGGGCTATTATGATCAATATATGTTTGTGAAACCTGTTTCCATGGGATACCACACGTACTGTTCTTACTGCTTACATAACCTAAGTTTAAAAAACTGTATAAAAGCCTGAGCTATTTGAGCAATAAACGGAACAGAATCACACTGCCTTCGAGCTGCTGTGTCTATTACCCATCGCCGACTCCTCACCCGCCTTCAGGGACCTCTGGATCCTAGGCGGCACTGAAGCAGAGTTCACTGTGATGCACCTGCAAGCCAAGGAGCATGAGACTGCTGGCAAGCCACCAGACACCAGAAGGAGGCAAGGACACCCTGCAGGTTTCAGAGGGATCATGGTCTTGTGGACACCTTGATTTTTGAGTGCCTGCAGAACTGTGATACAATGAATTTCTGTTGTTATAAGCCATCTAGGTTGTAGAAGCCTGAGGAAACCAATATAGGAGGGGACTATGTGATTTCAGTGGTGATATGGCTCAAATCCATCCCTGGGGCAGCTTCAGGATATGTTGGGCTCTGTAACAGGGATGGGCTAGATGTTTGAGAACTTCTCTCCTCTTCTTCCTGGACTTAGAGTTATAGGACACAATCTACCTGACTCCCACCTAGAAGTCATGTGATTTGCTCTCAGTGAAATGTGAAAGGAAAAGAGGCAGATGTAGGGATGCACACCCGTTATCCCAACACTCAGGAGGCTGAGGCAGAAGTACCAAAGCAAGTTGCAGCCCAGCTTGGTTTACACAGTGATTTCCAGGCCAGCCTGGGCTACAGAGCAAGAATCTGTCTCAACAAAACCAGGAGCCGGGCACAGTGGCACATGCCTGTAATCCCAGTAACTCGGGAGGCAAAGGCAGGAGAGTCGCAAGTTCAAGACCAGAGGCAGTCTGCATAATTTAGTAAGACCTTGTCTCAAAAAGTAAAACAATGGGCTGGAGGTGCAGCTCAGTGGTACAGCACTTGCAAAGCATACAAGTGTGAGGCCCTGGGTCCAACCCCCCAGTACCACAAAATCAAACAAACAAAAAATGTGAGAGTAAGTGATGCATATCAGCTCCAAGCTAAAGCCAAGTCCAAAGAGGCAAAGAGTGAGTGTGCTGCCAGGCATAGTTGCACACACTTGTAGTCCCGGCACTCAGGAGAATTGTTAGTTCCAGGTCAGCATGGACTACATAGTGAGATCTTCTACAAAAAAGAAAGGAGGGGGATAGGGAGGATGAAAGAAAGGATATATCATTTCCACACTCCCTGTCTCTCTTTCCTTATCCCCTGCTACCCATAGAAGACTCTGAGAAGGACTCTGAGGCCTTAGGTGATGGCAGAGCCACCAGATGGGGCAGCCTGTCCCTTCAGTCAGCATGTGGAAGATTGTTCACTGAACATCAAATTGGACTGTGGGGTAATAAATACTTAAATGAATGAGAAAAAAATACATCTTTATTAGTTTAAGTAAGTGGGACTTAGGGGCTGCTTGTCAGAGCAGTGAGGCAACCCCAACTAACACAAGTTCAGAGGGGCAAGAGAATCAGGGAGTAGAAATAGAAACATCTTCTCTACACTGTGGTATATATATCAGGGTGAAGCAAGTCTGCTGTGGATCCCTTCAACAGAACATAGAAGAATAAAAAACAAGGAGAAATTCACCCCCTTTAGCACCTTATAGACTTAGTGAGCCCTCCTCTGGCCAGGCCTGGGTGAAGCACTGGAGACTCCATTGGGTCACAGGAAAGGAGAGCCCAGGCCACACCTTGCCAGTGATAGCAGTGCAGGGGCTGCTCTGCCAGGAGAGGAGGTGTGTGAATGCAGACAGGTGCCCAGAATGGGCCACTGAGACATCCCAGAGGTCTGTCTGTGTTTGTTATCCCTGCCCCAGAGCTCAGCCAAACACAGTGAGGTGGTGATGGCTGGCAGCATCGCCTCTTGGGGGGCAGGTGATCATGAGGAAGGCAAGGGCAGCCGAGGGCCCTTCGCCAGCCAAGTTCACAAGAGCTGATCTGTTCGCCGTGGAAAATGGAAGACGCCACTTTTGAAGAAAAACACCTTTGCAATGGGCTGGATCTTGCGATAAGTTGGGGATCTGGAGTCCTTCATGGCATCTCCTGGAACACAGTGGAGGTCACCATCCTCCTGCCATCACAATCCCTCCCAAAGGGCTCAGGGTCACCCTGCTATGACTGTTAAACTTGGGAAACACTCTGGCACTCAGGGGTAACTGCCCTCCTCTTATGCCCTGGACCCTACCTTAGGACCTTCAGGCCTCCCTATAAGCCAGAATCTAAAGGCTAAGGCCTGGCATAGCACAGGGACCCTCAACACCCTGTGTTGGCCCCATGACCGTGATCCATCCCGAAGCACATAACTCAAGTCTTTCTAATTGTTACTGATTTGTACCTCTCTGCCCCAAACCCACCCCCTCATCACATTCCTGCCACTGTCGGGGTACCCCTCTATCTCAGTGCTCCACAGTAAGACCCCTAGCGTCTGCTCAAGGCTGAACTAGCTCCTCAAACACGGGGGCTGCAAATCTTGCCTGTTGAGCAGATAATAGCAATACTAATAAAAGCAGCTCCAATTTGTTGAGCACATACTACATGCTAGGCACTACACTGTTTCTTTGTATGTACAAAAAGGGATTTTTGGCTGACCCAGCTGGGGAACAAACACTTCAACACCTCTTCCATGTGTCTTTTTGTACCCACCCCCCTGACGTAGCCCTCTATTTAACTGTGGTGAGGAGAGACGTGATCAGCAGAAGGCCTGTCCTCTGCTTCCCAATTGCCCCCTGAACTGGGTCTGGACTCTGTGTGTGAGGCCAGAGGCTTACAGAATGTTCAAGAGATTCTGGGAGCAACTGATGTGCTTAAACAGAACCATTAGGAGGAAAACAGTCTCCCTGTGTCTGTCTCAAACCTGACACTGCCCTCAGAGCCAGGGAGCACCTGGAATCAGGCCCTGGTGTGGGTGTGGGCACTTTGGCCGTCAGGATACTGAATAAAACACAGGATGTCCATTTACATTAGAATTTCACATAAACACAAATGCTTTCTGGTACACATTCCATAGCATATTGGAAATATACTCAGACTAAAACATTATTTACCATCTGAAATTCAAATGAGACTAGGCATCCTGTATTTTTATTGCTAGATCTGCAAGAGACAGGAACCCCAGTGCAAGAGCAGGAGAGGAAGAGGCTGGGTGGTGCCTAAGCTAAGACTTGCTCTGGGGCCTCAGGCAGTCTGGTCCTTCCTTTAAGGATCCTGTGCAGGAGATGCTAGCCAGGGCTCTGCTCACAAGTCCCTGCCCCAGCAGGCATTCCCTGACCACATGTCTACCAGGGCAGCCCCTCAGTCACACTCCCCTTATCCTGATTTATGAGCTCCTGCAGCCCTGACACTCAAAGTTCAGCCCACAGACATCAGCAGCATTGGGAGCCTGTTGGAAATGCAGCACCTGCAGCTGGAGTGGAGTTTAGTAGGAGAGCACAAGCAAAGCATGTGTGCAGCACCAGGGATTCTACCCCAGCACCGTAGTGGGGAAATGCAGGATCTTCTTCCCATCCTCTTCCCATCACCCCTCCAAGCCACCAGCTGGATCAAAATCTGGCTTTTAACAAGCCCCCTCTGATTCCTGTGCACAGTAAAGACTAAAAAGCTAGACGGGGCACTTGTGATCCCACTGGATTTAGGAGGTGAATGCAGGACAGGGAGTTCAAGGCCAGAGGCAGTCTGTGCAAATTAGTGAGAACCTGTCTCAAGATAAAAAATATAAAAGGGGCTGGGATGCAGCTTGCCTAGCATGCCCAGGGCCTACAGCACTTGCCTAGCATGCCCAGGGCCCTGGGTTCAACCTCCAGTACTACTTGGGGGGTAGTGAGCTATTTCCAGGTGCTGGGACACAGGTGGTGAAATGTGAGGCTGGGGAGGGGAGGCCAGGCATGCCTGCCAAAGGCCTTAAATGGCCAGAGGCCTTACCCACGTGCCAGCCATACTCCCAGGAAGACAGGATCGGGTACCGGAACTTCTCCCCCGGAGTCTGCTGACACCGCTCGCGGAGGTACAGGGCCCGGCCTTGGCCTTCATGAGAAATGCCTTGGTACAGCAGCTTCCGGGTGCTTGGGGGGACCTGTCTCATCTCTAAGCCCTCTGGCCTGCTCTGCTCCGCTGGGCCGTGAGGGGCTCCTCTGGCCTGCCCTACTCTGTCTCCCTTACGTGGGAGGCCCTGGGCACCCGGCTCCCTAGGCAGCTGGTCCTGAACCCTCGGGATGTCTGGTCGTCCCACCTGCTCCTGCTTGCTGAGAGGGGAGCTGGTGGCTAGAGCCAGGCTAGTGCCCAAGGCTGCTCTGACAGGGGCTTGCAGGGGCTGCTTCCTGGCCCTGGTCCTGGTCCCCTCTTTCAGGTATTTGTGACCATATCGCATATTCCATGCGACCCGGGCAGCGGCCTCCTTCTGGATGTGCTCCCGCCAGCAGGCCTGGCCCTGGGAGGTGAGCAGGTCCCTCATGGCCCTGGAGGTAGCGCCGGGAAAGGAAGACAAAGAGATTCTTCCCGTAGCTCTACAGCCTGTGTTTGGGCTGCTTGTCTGTCTCCAAGGAAACGTGCAGCCAATGAGGGCCGGGTTGCCGGGGCCCTGCCAGGGCCGAAGGGCGGGGACTCAGGCCACCCACAGGCTGAAAGACAGACCCGGCTGGAAAAGGGAGCAGAACTGGCAACAACCCGTCCGGGAAGCTGGGCACAGGGCTGTGTTCTCCCCCAGAGGGCCTGCGCCCAGGCCTTCACCCTCCCCGCGAGGGCCCCCGGGGGTGCGTCGGTAGCCACAGCCTCCATCCCCTACACTTACCACGCGCCAGGCCTCCAAGGGGTCCAAGAAGATCTGGCCACGTGGCTGAAGGGTTCGCCATGGCAACCCCGCTTCTCAGAAGCTCAGCTCTGCCATCTGCTAGGCGAATGGCCTCATCTGTAGACGGGATGGTGACCGGCAGGTCCTTCAGTATTGAAGATGACGTCTGACTCTGGAGAGTGCGTGGGACTCTTCATCAGCGTCAGCTGCGGCTTAACAAGCACCTTCCAGGTGCCAGGCCCCACCCGCGCTCTGAGCGCCTCCTTGTCACGGGGGCGCCGGGGGCCTCCTTTGCAGGTGGGGAATGGAGGCGAAGAGGAATGCTGTGAGGTCCCAGGTTCCCGCCACTGGTGTGTGAAGGTGGCTCGGGGGGCCTTTGGCTTTAGCTCCCTCCTCACAGGGATTTGTCGACACTCTGGAGCATTACTTTCCCAGATGAGGACCAGCCAAGGCTCAGCGATGTTCAGTACTTGCGCAGGGAACGACTCTGCTATTAGTCAGGTTTTGTCACTGTGACAAAAACACCTGAGAGAACTATTTAAAGGGAGGGAAATTGTATTTTGCCTCATGGTTTCAGCCCACGGTCACTGGGCCCCGCTCGCTTCAGCAGAACACAGCGGCAGCAGGAACAAGCCGGAGAAGAGGATCTTCGCAGGAAGCAGAGAGGAGGGATACCGGAAGGGGCCGGGCAAGATAGTGCCCACAGGGACACGCCCCCAACTTCCTTCAACCAAGCTCCACCTCCCACCTTTCACCACCTCCCAAAACCGCCCTCACATTATGAATCGTTGAAGCGGTGATCCATTGATTAGGACGGAGGCCTCAGGATCCAACCACTGCCCAGAAGCCAATCCAAGCCTCCAACACATGAGGCTACGGGAGACATTTCATGTTTGCCGTCGAGTCGGTGTGCAACTTATAGCGACCCTAGGTACGACAGGCAAAACACTATTGTCAGTGCTTCTCTGCTATTCATAGGGTTTTCAATGACGGGTTGATTTTTGGGAGAGGGTTGCCGGGTCCCTCTCCCAATTCTACAGTATCTGGTAGGGTTTTTCCATGAGGTCTCCCACCCAAGTACTAACCAGGCCAGACCCTGCTTAGCTTCCGAGATCTGACAGGATCGGACGCCACAGTGCTACCTCTGCAGGCATATTTAATCATAGCAACTCCAAAACCCATGTCCGTGTGTTACATGCACAAACTCCCCTGGGGAAGTGTGACAACCACAGGCAGGTTGGGGCAGAGGAGGCCTCACCAAAGGCCCCAAAAACCCCACAGGTCAGGGATAAAGTTCTCGTCTCCAAGGCGACCCCTTGTGGTCACCATGGCAAGGCTAACCCTGGTAGACGGTAGCCAACTCCCTTCAAAGGGCAGGGGTTGGGGAAAGTATAGAAAAGTGTCCCCAAATGGCTGCCTTTCAGTAGGCCCAAGGACAGCTGATGGCCCACTAGGATCTGCTATTGGATTCTGTTTACTGTGTCTGTGACTCACACACAACTTCATGACCCCTTTCCTAAATTTAGGTTGACCATTAGTTACCACCTGTGTGACCCTGGGCAAATCACTCCACCTCTCTGAGCCTTGGCACTCTCCTATGTAAAAGTGGAGGTGGCAAGACTTTGAGCTTAGCATTTGTGTTCTGACAATTTTCCTACTCTAGAAAATTAATTTTTTCACAACCCATTTAACACACCTTGTGAAGGAAGGGACAGACCTGTGCTTAGGGACAAGGAGGGCTGGAGCTCTAAGGCCAGAGGGCTGGAGCCTCCAAGAATGCATCTCACTCACCTGGCTGTCCTCCCTCCCTTGGGGCTCATAGCTCTGTGGCTGTCTCACCCTCTCAAGTCCCACAGCCCCTGGCCCTAGCCAGGGCTCTGGCCACCACACCACACTGCTTATGCCAGGGCTCTATTCTAGTGTCCTTATATTTCCCTCTTCTGGTCTGTACACTCCCCACACTGAATAATCATCTTAGTCATTTGGCAGCAGTGACAGCCATTTTGTGAGCCCTTTTTATGCACCGGACAGATGTGTGCTCTATCCACATCTTGTCAGTAACATCCAGGATGTGGGTCCTACTGCCCCATTTCATTGGAGAGAAGACTGAAGCACAGGATTCTGTGAGGTAAGTGACCTGCCAGAGGTCATGGCGGAGCCAGGATTTGAACTTCCTGACTTGTGCTCAGAACCACCATGTTAAATGACTTAGCCACAAGACACCTTTCCTCTCAGTGGGGCATCCGTTCTGCTCCACCTTGAGTTGCTGAGGCACCCCAACACTTAGGCAGCCCCTCTCCTGGCAGCTCTGGGTCAAGGGTTTACCTAGGCCAGTTAGCTTAGAAAGCCAGGTCCCCATTACTTTCCCATTTTACAGATGGGAATACCAAGGTGTGGAGGGGCCTGAGGGGTCTCAGCTGGTAAGTGGCAGTGTTGGGATTGGAATTTAGAGCCTGTTGCATGTGACCTGGTACACACTGGGCTCTTCTCACACCCAGTGACTGTGATGCTGGTCAAGCTGGCCGCTTGTCTCTCTTCCTACTCTGGGAACAGAGAGGCCCATGCAGCACCAGCTGTGTTCTAGGAACCTCTGACAGGGCTGGATAAGGTATCCCGGTGCCTCAGGGCGGTGGTGGTCTGGGTCAGAGGGGAAACTGTGGACAATAAAAAAGTTTGCAGATCTTTGTCCCTTTGATATAAGCAAGTCCAAAGCCCTGGGCCCTGGGATTCATGCCATAAGTCAGGCTTGTAAATTCCCAGTCCACTGCCTGCCTTTGAGAACTCTGAGGAAGAGACAAAGGGCGGCTGGGGTGAGTCCCCTTAAATTCCATGTACATGAGCTAGTCTCTCTGGGCTTGGGGGCTCAGACAAAGCCCATCACAAAGCAGAGAAGGAACCTTTGTTTGCAGATCCTTCCCCCCATGTGTTTGGGTAGCATCCTTAAGACAAAGCCCAGAGAGAAAAATTGAATCCAGGCTTGCCTGGGGCCCCACTCCCTCCAGTGTGACATTCCTGAGAAGAAAATCTCTTAAATAAGATATGTTTCTGGGCAAGAGATTTCAGTAGTAAAATACCCTAAGTACAAAGCCCCTTCCCCCTCCAAATTATGGGGCACTTGAAAAGGCTCCCTTCCCTCCCTGACCCTACAGCACCCCATCTGGCTGAATGCTGTCTGAGGTGGAGGCGCTTCGACTCATGATCTTGTCCTCCACTTTCAAATACCAACTTGAGGGGTTGACAAGGATGGAGCACTTTGCCTCTAACCTGTATTCTGCTGATTTTTACAGCTGAGCAATTTTCAAGGGAAATTAAATCCCTACGTGCCCAATTCATTTTACACCAAACCATCGGTGTGAGGCTTTCAAGGCCCATTTGAAGTTCTAAAGCTAGACACGTGGTCAAGGGCTCATGTGTTTGTTGAGTGCACTAGAAGCAAAGACATGGCATCAGTGGTCCCCAGGCTATAGCTGAGGAGGTGGCTGTGGAGGAAGTGCTGAATGGGGCAGGCCTAAGGATCTATGCAGGGAGGCCGTGGCTGCTGCCTGCAATGTACACAGGCCACTGGAGAGCAACAGCCCTACCAACTCCTACCAGGCAAGGGCCAAAGTCAACCAGTGAAAGTTGGAAAGGACCTGGCACCTGGCCTGTCCATGGTCAAATTTCAAAGTTTTCAAGGTGTTTACACAAATGACAGCTGGTTTCCATAGCACCCAAGGCCAGGTGCAGATAAGAACTGCCCTCTGGGTCAAGGCACTGACCAGTATAGAGGCACAAGTCTTTGATGTCACAGATAGCAGTAGCTTTTAGGGGAGAATGTGCCCCAGGGTAATACCATCATTAGGCTGTGTAGGAGACCACCAGGTGCAGCCCCAGGTTCTAACATGCAGCCAGAGCCACTCTGTCTAAGGAGCATCCCCACCAGCAGGTGCTGGTCACAGAAAGCAGCAGGGAACAGTTCCCTGCAACTCACAGTGGGATGCCATCTTATCCTCACCAACACCTGGAGGGAGGCAGGCTCAGAGCAGTGAGGGGACTTCCCTCAAGCTACATGGCCAGCGAAGGGCAGAGCCAGTGTTTAAACCCTAGGCTAACAATGCCAAAGTCCATGCTTTATGATACAAACCCAGCTAGGTTCAAAGGTGGAGAAACCAATGGCTATGTCCCTGTGCTCCTCTGTGGCAAAGCCAATACCATGCGGTGGCAGAGACCAAAGGGACTCCTCACATTCCTCAGACTTCCCTGGGCTAGGGGACCTGGACAGTCCCTGAAGGCACAGGCTACAACTAAGTGTGAGGCTGCCTCACCTTCCTCAGAGGGAAACAAAAGCCCTTCGGGTCCACCGCCAGGTGTCATAACAAACACAAAAGGGATCCAGTCTCCCTGAACAACTTTCTTGAGCCTGGACAGCTGGGGGTTCAGCAGGGATGTCCCATCCCCACAGCTACTGCTGGGGCATCTGGGACCCATTCTTCTGCACTCTTGCTTCCACAGCAGTGTAACTAGTGGGTAAGCTCCCATTCTGGGGTCAGAAAGCTGGGGATCAGGGTCTGCTAAAATAGAGTGAAAAAGGTACCCAAGTTAGTTTTGTCACCTGTAAAATAATGTCCTGGGACTGTTGAAAGGATTAGGAGGGGCTGAGGTGGTAGCTATCTCCTAAGCATTAAGCAATCTGAAGCTCTTCTTTGAGGAAGGAGAAGCAGAGAGAGAGGAGGGAGAGGTAGATGGTGACCCAAAATTCTAACCCTGCTGTCGAGGGTAGTGGGAGGATGAGTGGCAGTTTCCTGTTTGAGAACACTCCTGAAAATGAGCTCTCCCGGATCGGGGCGGGGCCCGCTTGTAATCCCTGCAGCTCAGGAGGTGGAGGCAGGAGGATCCAAGTTCGAGACCAGAGGCAGCCTGCGTAACTTAGCAAGACCTTGTCTCAAAAAGTAAAAAAATGGGCTGGGGGTGCAGCTCAGTGGTCCAGCACTTGCAAAGCATGCAAGCACGAGGCCCTGGGTTCAATCCCTAGCACAAAACAAAACAAAACAAAACAAAAAACCACACAACTTCCGGATGAAATTGAGAAAGATGCTCTCCAGCTCTCTGAAATGCCTCAGTCGCCATCTGGGTCCCCTATCTGGGACTCTTCAAGAGGTTGTGTTGGTATCAGGGCCCCTGTGCCCTCTTTGTAGAGTTCCCTTGACCCTCAGGCCCAGCTCTGTCTGGCCAATTGGCCTCTCAAGAAAGTACAGTCCTCTCCCTGCAAGAAAAGGTCATGCCCACTGTCAAAGCAGGTTGCTTGCCCATGTCTTTGCAGCCATTGATTCTGGAAAGATGCCACCAACACCCAGGAAGCTTTACGGAGCAAACATTTTATTTAATAAGTTATAAGATACAATTTACAGTCAGCATTTGACTCCAGTGGGGCTTCTACATCCTAGTCCCGGCTGCCTGTGGTCCTTTGGCATGGGGCTTCAGCTGTTCCAGTTCCTAACAGGTGCCATTTACCACCATCACCGGCCTCTGGCCATGATACCTTGGTGCAGGACTCTCACCTCATCCCCACCATCCCCACACCAGCAGCTACTGCTTCAGGACAAAGTGGCAAATCTGGAAGTCGGCCCACCCAGGGCACATTAAACCTCAGAGCTCTGCCATCACTTCAACTTCACCCCAGCTCAAACTTACAAGAGGCATGCAAAATGCCCTATACCCCATTTTTTGAATTCTGTACCCACCTATTAATTTTCAAACAGCCTCAGATGACAATGTGGTCATGGTCAAATACAGAGCCACTGTCAGCTTTGTGGCTATTGATATTTCTGCCAAATGGTAAAGAGACCACCAGTGAGCTGCCCCTACTCTGTCACAATTGCTGACTTTTAGGTCAAAGGTCAGCAGGAGTTTCAGTCTTTCCTGTCTATACTTGACTATTCTCCAAAAAGAGTGACCCACAAGGCTGGCTGGGGTATATGTGTGTTACAACACATGACAGGAATCTGTGATGAGGCCACTAATGTGAACCCACCTGAGGTCTCTTTAAAGGCTTTGGTAAGACTCAGCAGGCTGCCAAACGGCTGGAGTGTATGTTAAAAACAAGGGCTAGTGTTGGTTAAAGGGGATCTTTGGCAAGTGGAGTGCTGCTTGTCACTGCAGAATTTCCTTAACCAAGTGACTAAAACGGACTTGGAAAACAAAAGGAGACACATGGCCGCCAAGACAGCCACACTTTGACTCTGCAAGGAAATAATCACCAGAAGGAGGGCAGAGGCACCAGGAAGCCATTCGCCACAGCATGCTTTGCCCTTGGGGAAATGTTAGGTGGCCAGAGTGGTAAGGAATAGTGTCAAAATGATGGTAGCCACGTAAGAACCTTTGCTTACAGAATCTGGGCCCTGGAAAGATCAGGCTGGTTTTATGCTATCTCCTTTGCTGAATGACCACCTGAACTAGATATGCTTTTTTTTCCCCCACCCCCCTTCCCAAGTCTTATTTCATAAACATCGTTCAGTGAACCAGTAGCCTAGGCTAGCCAGTTTCTTTCTTTCTTTTTTTCCTTTCTTTTTTTCTTTTGTGGTAATTAGGGGTTGAATCCAGGGCCTCACACATATTTTGCAGGTGCTCTACAACTGAACTGCACCCTCAGCCTCTTTTTAACTTTGAGACAGGGTTCTGCTAAGTTGTACAGGCTGCCTCTGGCCCCAAACTTGTGATCCTCCTCCCTCAGCCTCCCAAGTTACTAGGACAACAGGTGTGTGCTATGGCACCTGGCTACCAGTTTCATTTTTAAAACCGTCAGTCTTGCCAGTGTTCTGGGTCTGTCTGCAGTGATCTGGGCCACCAAGAGTTCTGATTTGGATTAAACATGCTCTGCATCTTCTTAGCCCATTGGACAAGTCTGCATTTCTTAGGATTTCCCAAGGCATCCCTCAAGAGTCAAGTCTAGGACTTACTTCTGAAGACACTTTGGATGGCAATGTTTTGGGATGGAGTTTCAGAACCACAAACAGGCTGAGGACATTGTATAAAATGAATTATAAACAAGCAACAAAAGCAACAGCAAGAACTCCTCCCAGGATTTGATGCAAACTGTTTTAAGGCACTGTGACATGAAAGGGGCTTCCCGGGATGTGTTCCTCCCCCCACTTCACAGCCAAAATGTAATCCCCCCTCTCCTTGACGATGTATGTGACGTTGTATTGTTGGTTGCCCACATGCTTCATGGAGACCTCTTCACAGGGCGTGGTGGGTCCATGCACCCCGATCAGCAGCATGTTGGACCCTGGAAGCAGAAGGAGATGCATCAGAGAAGGCAGAGGGAGAAGAAGGATGTGGGAGCCAAAAGGAAAGAGACTAAGGACTGCCTGTTAAACTACTACATTGATACCAGGGTCTCTTTGACAGGTGGCCATGCATGACGATTACAAGAAGAAACTCAGAGCCTGTGGAGTGAGTTCAAATCCTTGCCCTGTCACTTCCTGCCCAGGTGACTTCAGACATTGAACTCCATCTCTTTCCTCCCTGAACTTCACCACCTGCAAAACTAGGGAGGAACCTGAGAGCTTGTGTGGGCCACAGAACTTACTGAGTCAAGCCCTTAGAATACAGTAAGCACTACAGAAGTGTTGGCTATGAGGATCTTGTATATTCTCACAAAAACTTGCCCAAGATCATGTGCTCACAAGCTATACGAATGAATGAATGAACAAATGAAGTGGATTTCCAGCCCAAGTGTGCTGGATGGCAGAACCTGGGCAACTGACCACTGACACCCAAATAAATACCTAAGTTCAAATGGCAATTAGAGCAATTAGTGGCAGAGAAGGGGCTAGGTGACCAATTCAGTTTGCTGATATCCACTAGGGACAACCCCACCTTTTCTATTTACTTCGAGGTCATGTGAAAGATTCAAGAGCAAAAGAGAAGAAAATCATTTAAAAATACTAAGTGTAGGAGAACAGAGACATGCTTATTTGCAAGGGGCTGGGTCACATGGTGGGGGAGGGTGCTACATAAGTTCCTGGCAGGTGAAGCTAAAGCAGATGAGGGTACCAGCTTCCCCGGGCCCCAGGACCACCCCCACCCCACAGGCCGGCACTGACCAGCTTTGCTGCAGTCCACCAGGAAGGAGCTTTTCTGGCCCACAAAGGCCTTCGAGAGTCCTGCCCCCTTGGAGGTCACCTTGCTGGCATCTGAGGAAGACTTGGGGATGGCACTATAGCAGGTCTCCGTTGAGGACCTTGTCACTGACTCCACCAGGATAGATGAAGTCTCATTGGCTGAGCCTGGACTGACCAGTCGCTGGCCTGGAACATGGAAGAGAGGCATAAATGGCCAGACCAAGAGGGTCTTTCAGTGAGAGGACAGGTAAGTACCCCATTCCAAAGCCCTAGGAAAGCCCTGACACCTAAACACCTGGATATAGAAGCCACCGGCATTGGTATCTCACACACACAATGTCTCCTAAACCCCCTGGGGTTCCACCTACACAATTAGGATCTGGCTTTCCAGGCAAATGAACCACTATAGCCTCGGCTAACAAGGTCTACAAATGTTTCCCACATAAAGACGCACCACCCTATAGAATTCGTATCTTTCCACTTATACAAAATACTCTATGTACAAGCAGCATAAACATTTGAGAGGACATATAACAAAATATTAAAACTGACTTTATGCATGGGAAGTGATGGTTTTTCTGCATTTTCTAATTTTTCTACATTAACCCTATATATTCATATAACAGAATCATGACATGTGGAAGGATTTTGCCATAGTATTTATGATAGTTACCTTAAGTGTTGGGCTGTGAAGTTGTTTTTATTGTTTGGCATTTTTTCTAGAGTTCTGAAATTTTTTGTTTTATTTTAGTTTTTAAGACAGTGTCTCACTATGTAGCCTAGACTGCCCTCGAACTTGCAATCCTCCTGCCTCAACATCCTGAGTGCTGAGGTTACAGGCATGGACCACCATTCCTAGCTTTTCCAGTGTTTTGAAAGAGGGGTATTTTGATAAATTTTATAGGACTTTTAATTATTTCAAAAGTAAAGGTTAGAAAAGAGGGGATTTTTTTTTCAGGCCTTGATCAAACAAATACATATAATTTCAAAGGTGTATTTTTTCTTTTTTTCTAGAGACAGAAAGTCATCTGACATACTTTCTCAACTTCTGTAATATTTCAATACATGTAGCCACACACGGGCTCATGCCTGTGATCCCAGTACTTGGGAGGCTGAGGCAGGAGGATCACAAGGTTCAGTGTCAGTCTGGGCTACCTAGTAAGTTTGAGGTCAGCCTGGGCAACACAGCAAGACCCTGTCTCAAGAAAACACAAATCAACTTCTACACTTCCTCACTCTATGGACTTAATTTTTTCAAATTTTACACATGCTGGCTTCTGTCATACTGCTTCTTCACATTCAAAAGTCAAAGTAGATCTAATATATCTAAAATTGTTGGTAGTTTTTACTCTTGTTAATTTGACAAGAACAGCTCCAGAGACTCCAAAGATGGTTCATCATTCATTACCTGTCACCTTAGCCTTGAAGGGACTGCCCATGATGTGGTTAGGCCCGCCATATTTGACACCAATCAGGTAGTTTCCAGGAGCCATTGGTGTGTACATGACTTTGTACCCTTCTGCAGTTTCCTGGCAATCCATCTTGACCTTAGATGGGCCTTCAATGGTAACAGATAATGTCCCTGGGCCTGCCCGAGTGGTGTTGATGAAGAATTCAGACTGGATGCCTGGGATAGAGGAAGAAAAAATGCATGTAGATGGTTTGGAGAGATGAAGGGGAGTGGCCTGGGAAAGGGGAGTTCAAGGGGGTGGGGCACACATGTCCCCTCAAGGAAGACTGGCCTTGGTGGGACAGGAATGGATTGGTCCTAGCTCTGACCTCCTGGCACAGAGAACCTCAGGTGGTGGGGGGTGGTCACTCCCCTACTCAGGCTAGGGCAGGAGTGTGGCTGACATTTCGCCCACAAGCACTGACTGCCTACACTCCCTGTTCTCTCCCCTGGGCATGAGCCATGCTGAGGGCGAGGAGCTGAGTTGTCACTGTGAGCCCCAAGTGCTGCTTTTAGCAGCCAAGGCCCAGCTCTGCCCTCAGGGGAAGCAAGGGAAGGGGGAGGGAGTGGGGAGCTCTGACCTTTCCATCTCTTCTGGGTGGACCCAGAGAAGCCCAGGAGGACCAACATCTCCTTCCTTCCTCCTCAGCCCAGACACCATGCTGAAGAGGTAGGGGGTAGGGGGATGGGGTGGGGCAGGCACTGCAGCCTGCCAGCCCACACACTTTGCCAGGAATAGCAAGCGACAAGAACAGGAGCAAAACAGCAGCTCTTGCTAACGGGGCACCATGCTTCCCACACAGGTTGTGGACCCTGGGTTGAGTATCATTTCACATGTGCTTGTGAGGCTTCCTTCCACTGAGCTTCCTGTTTCACAGATGACAAGGAGGCCAAGGTTGCTCTGGCCCGCTGCCAGTCATGGTGTATCACCAGGAAGTGTGGCTCTGGTGCCTATGTCCAGCCTGGCCGCTGGACACAGACCCTGGGGGCTGTCTCAGGTACCCTAACTGCAGCCTCCAGACACCTGGCCTCTCAGACATCCCACCTTGTGACTGAAAGGCCAAAAGAGAGCATAGCCGGATGACCACGGAGGCAGCCTAGCTGATCCCCTGCTCCTTCAGCCCCATTTAGTCCAGAGGTGGTGGGCAACAGCCAGTACACTTGTTGCATGTCTTCCACAGTGCCCTCTAGAGGGCATCGCGGGTACTGCATCCACATACAGCACTGTGTCTGCACCAGGGCACCAGGGCCCCAGGCGACCACCCAGCTGGGAAAAATTTTAGCTCAATTATAGCTCTCGAGCCAGAGAAATAATTATTGTTCTGGTTATCAAAAAACAAAGAAGTTGCTATTGTGCGACCCCCAAGTGCAGCCCAGCTGTTTCTGGAGGCTATTGAGGCTGCCTCCCCACTATCTCAACCTTACAGAGTGAAGCCCCTCCAGCAGCAGCTGCTGAAGCTGTGGGCTGCATAGGGCACTCGGGGGTCGGGGGGTGCAGGTGGTGGTGTTTAGCAACACGTCCAGGAAGTGGCTGCAGGAGCCGATAAGGAAAGATTTTTCAAGTGAAGTTGACCTGGCAGCAGTGGAAAGCAGCTCCACCCTTTCTAACATGCTGCTTGGTTCCTGAAGAAAAGTTAATTCATCCTGTCCAGGAAGGCCCCCAAAAGGCAGAAAGGACAGGGTGGGGAAAGGGGAAATGTGAATTAAAGGACAAGAGCTACCTGGCTGTACTTCCTTTAATGCTCAAAACAAGCCTAGTAGGTGGGCTTATTATTCCCACTTTACAGAAAAGGAGGTGGATGCACAGAGAAGTCAAATAACTCATTCACAGCCACACAGCTTGGGATCAGCACAAGTGGGATTTAAGACACATGGTCTGTCCAACTTGGAGCTACGGCATTTGCCTAAGAGATGCTGGAAAAAGAAAACCTACCAGCTAAAGTCCGTACCACCACCTCCAGCTATAACCAGTATCTGAAACCACAGCCATCTCTGGGCATGGTGGGCCACTACCAGATCCCAGGCTGCTCCAAAAAGTCTGGAACTCACTGGTCTCACTTCTGACCTCTACCCTTGCACAGAGTTCCACCCCAAATTCTCCACATTCCCTGCTCCTGGAGCTGCAGAATGGACCATTTAAAGCTTGAGCCAAGAGATACACCAAATCCACCCAAAAAAACACAGGGACATTTGCTTTGTTCAAAGATCAGGACACTTGGGACTCTTGAGGGGCTGAGCAGATCCTTCTCATTTCATTCACACTGCAGCTGTGTAATCTCTGGATGGATAGTTGGGGAAAGGCTTGGGATCGGGAGGGCTAGAAAAACAAGGCGCCTGCCCCTGACAAGAGCAATATTTACACAGGGTGGAAACAGGCGTGCCCTGTGCCTCTTCGCCTGGCTGGGAGCCTTGCTGAAGGCCGGAAGCAACATTTGCGCTCACAGAACACAGCCTGACACCCCAGCTTCCAAAAAGGTGTGCAGACTGCCACCAGAAAGCGCAGGCCAGTAGGAGGGTGAGATGGTTCCTGGCTGGCAGGGGAGACAGAGCCTGAGGCCACTGTGGGTCCCACTGCCAGGAGGAGCCCACTGAGCCATTCATGGTGGGTGGCTGGCCAAGGGCCACATGCCTATGCTGTGGCCTGGAAGTAATTCTGGACAGCTGGAAGTCATTCTGGACAGCTGGGAGGACAGGCGTCCTGGTTCAGGACACCCCAGAAAGCAGTCTGGAGTGCAGTGGGTGCCTCAGGTGAACTGCTACTTAGGAAGACGGCAGAGCTCAGGGGCTAAGGGCTCCAGCTCCAAGGTCACGGACCTGGACTGACTCCTGCTCCTGCGTGTCCCTGCTTCCGAGTGAGCCTGGGGAGTGGCTGGGCCTGCATCTCCCTTTCCCTATCTGGAAAATGGCCATCACCTAAGACGCTTCACAAAAGGCAAGCTGCTGGCCCAGAATGCAGCAGGGAGCCTGTCTGGATGCGCCGGGGGTTTCCAGCAGCACCGATGCCACCCCCAGGGTGGTTTCACTGAGGCCGTCAATTTGGGCAGACTTCCTGGTGCCATGCCAGCCCATCAGTCACTCCTGAACACAGGCAGGACCCCTTGGCCACTCAGGACACTCACTCTCCAAGGCTGGTAATGATGGCAGCTCATCTCTCGCACATGGGGAAAACAACATACTCCATCCCACTCACAGCACTGGCATGGGAGAAGTGAGGACAAAAGGGGCATATGTGTACATAACACAAGGGACGTGAGAACCAGGACCTTCCCAAGAGGGCCCCAAGTAACACCAAATGCCAGCCAGGTCCCAGCAAGCCCACACTGCGGACTTCCCCTGCATGGACACTTAAAAGGACAAACTCCCTGCCCAGTGGCCTCCGTAATGGTGATGCACTGGATGGCAGCCAATGCCCTTTCAGTGCATGGAATGAAAACTAACTGCAGTCACTGAAAGGGAGGTGCAGCTCTGTGCTTTGATGCAGAAACATCTATGTGATGTCAAGTGAAAAAAATCTAGGTGCAGCCCAATCTGTGTAGTAAGATGACTTCTGCAAAACCAGAGTCAAACTACACACTCACCTGTCAATGAAGAAACTAGCTGACCAGCCTGGCCACCAAGACAAAGACAGATGAGAGCCAGTCAGGTGGCAATAAGGCCTCCTTAACCTGCCACCAGGGTTTACTCCTGGACCTGAGTGAGGAAGGAGAGCGAGGCAACGAAGTGGGTTTCCCCTTAGCTACTTCTCCACTCATTTGCCCCTCAGCTGGTCTCATTGGAGGCAAAGATAAAGTGTATATTGCAATGGGTCCAGAAAGCTTCAAGTCTCTTGGACCATTTCAGCCTTTTCTCCTCAGAGAATGCGAACAGGAAGAGATGGGCTATGACAGGTCTAATGTTGCTTCTGTGCATTTCCAGAAGCCTGGGGACCATTAAAGATCAGATGGAGAGGAAGCTCCCAGAAGGCCTGGGGCAGCATCAGGAATTCTGTGCAGGCAAAAAAAAAAAAAAAAACCCCTCAGAACTAATGATTCCAGGTTGTGTGCCCTGTCAGCCTCCTGCCCAGTTGTTGTTGTTAGGTGTAGTCCACCGATTCATAGCGACCCTTATAGGGTTTTCAATGGCTGATTGTTTAGGGATTGCCAAGGCCTTCTCCCACCTCTTGCCCTTAGGGTGGAGGAATTTGGCGAACAAAGATACCTGGACGACAACAACCAATAATGAGGTGTGAGAACTTGGCCAAGGAGTAAGCAAGCCCTCGCTTTGTATTTATCGCAGGCCAAGCCACATCATCCAAAACAACCATAGATGGTGGGGGCCTCCAAAGTGTGTGCTGTCCCCACAGAGATCGCATGAAAACCTTCCAGGGGCTCAAAGACATCCACTCACCTTTGCCCCGGAGCCACACAGGTAAAGACAAGAAGTACAGTAATGTGTTACCTGTGGTTCCCCCCTCGAGTCCCGCACCATAGGCGGACACCAGGGCAGGATTCCCCGCTTGTCCGGGCTCCCCAACGCGCACTTTGAAGGGGCTCCCAACCACGTGGCTGCCGTTGAACTTGACGTCGATGGTGTGGATGCCATTCTCGTGGGGGATGAAGCGAACCGCGTACTTATCTAGGAGAACAAGCAGAGGCCCAGGGTGAAATAAGGCAAAGGAACAGCCTGGAGTCAGGTGAGGCCACAGGGCAGCAGGGCAAGCTGAACCAGCCCAAGGTCAGCCATTTAAAGACTGTTCTGCTGGGAGCCTGGCACCTAACACGATGGATTTCTAAACCAGATGGGCCTACTTGTGTGTCTCTTGCCAGTCCTTTGGGAAATGCATTTAAATCTCAAGTTCCATTCCGCACTCTGGCCCCTGCCTCAGCACATTTCCTTTACGAAAGGCTCGCTTCTCACAATGGTTCCCACTTGAAGGGAGAAAAATGGTTCTAATTGGCATTAATGTTCCCCAAGGGCAATAGCCAGGCTCCCCGTCCACGCTCCACCCCACGTTTGGGCCATAGCACGTATAAGATAATCTGTTAAAGGAAGTGGGTACCTAGATGATCAGTGCACAGTGCACCCCAGGACCACCCCTGGACTGAGGGGCAAAACACCTGTGCTCCTCCCCTGGCCAGTTCCGTTTCTCAGGCCCTGTCTCCTCATCTCCTACAGAAGTGTGAGGCCCAGGTTGGCCTCCTACAAAGTTACTGAAACCCTCTTCTCCTGCTCCTCCAGTACTCACCACCAAGGCGATCATCTACCCAGAGCTACCTGCCCACATCCTCCAACACCACACTTCCCCCTGCAGTCCCCAGTTAAAGCCAATGTGCTTAAGGAGAAGCTGACACCATCCTCATGTCCAGGTGTGGTCCCTCATTGGATGAGGAAAATCTTTTCCTGAAGCCCAAATCAAGTGGCACATAGCATTTCTTTAGCCACAGGAAGTGACTCAGGAATGGGCATGTGCCCCAGTTCACTGAGATGGGAGGGGATTTTTGCTGGAGACCTATAGAAAAAATGCCTTTTGAGACTTCTGAGAAAGAGTCTGTAGAAGAGAATGTCTCTTCATCAATATGTTGTGAACGTGGAAATTTAGGTGCTGCTGCAACCATCTAGCCACCAAGAGGATGGCCAGACTCAGAATGAGGCCCACAAAACAGAAGAGTTAAGGTCTGTGAGGCCTTGGAGAACATAGGCAAATGAATCAAGTAAGTGTTGAAACCCACTTTAAATCCTCACCTTTCTAGTTATATGAGTTACTGGGCCCTTTTATTGTATAAATTGGCTTGAGTTGGGTATTCTATAATTTGCAACTTATTGTTGTTGGTAGGTGCCATCCAACTCATAACAACCCTACGTACAACAGGCGAAACACTATTGTCAGTGCTTCTCTGCTGTTCATAGGGTTTTCAATGGTAGATTGATTTTTGGGGGGAGTGGGTTGTAGGGTCCATCTCCCAAACCTACAGCACCTGGTGTTCCCAGGTGGTCTCCCACCCAAGTACTAACCAGGGCCGACCCTGCTTAGCTTCCGAGATCGGATGTCAAAGGGCTACAGCTGCAGGCAATTAGCAACTAGTAGCATCCTAATTGTGGCATGCTGGTGATCTTAGCTATCGCCAGGACTTCAAATACTGCCTGAGGCTGAGGAAAATGCCCATCAAAAGAGGTCTCCTCAGGCATCAAAGCCCACATTCAAGCTTCTGAAGAGCTCTCCTGGCCACACACATGCAAATCTGTTTCTCTCCTACTCTGACATCTTCACCATCTGCTTCTCACCTCTGTGGTGGTCGTCTGAGGTCATTACAAAGTGTTGTTCATGGCCCAGGCTGGCCTCAAACTTGCGATTCTCTTGTCTCGGCCTCCTAAGTGCTGAGGTTATAGGTGTCTCCCACTCTAAACAGTTCTTTAAGGGTAAGAATTATGTCCTCCCAACCTTACCTTCCTGCCAGGTCTCTGACACATAATAAATGTTCAATGGCATAATGATCCATTTAAAGTTGATTGACATCTGAGAACTGGACAAGAAAATCCCAGGGCATTAAGCCCTAGAGACCTAGATTCCCTTTTTAGAATTTATAGATAATCATCTATCTGCCTTTCTCTCAGTGTAAAGTGAGATCAAACTATACATTCTAATGTCAAAAAGTCAATAATAAAACTCTAAGATTCTTTGTTAAAATGAGAGAAAAGTTGGAGTGAATGTCATGTAAAAGGAATCTGAAAAACAGAAAATAAAGTAGAATTTGTTTAAAAAAAGAAGAGTGGGAGAAGGGGCATTATATGTCAAAGTCAAGAGTCTCCATGTCCCTGGCAAACATTTCTATCATAATTTATAAACAATGTCTGGCAGGAGTAAAGAGAACTTGAGGCTTCCTGGCAGTCAGGAGGCCAGTGATCCCTCCTGTGGGAGGCTCAGTTGCAGGCAGTTGGGCAAACATAGCAGGTGCTGCCACCCCAACACCAGGTCCCTGGCTTACCTGGCTCCAGCTCGGACACGTGGCATTCCTCCACAGCTCCTGAGGGGCTATGCACCTTTGCATCAATCTTGCCTTTTGCACCATTCAACCTTATAGCAAAGGATGCTGGCTGGTTAACTTTTAATCCCGATTCCTGAGAATTTAATATATTAGACAGGTTATAGCACTTGGGTGTTCCTGCTCAATGGTATACACTGACTCGACCGAAGACTCTGGGTGACAGTGTTCATGCCAACAGGCCCAGAATATTTTTACATATGACATACAATGATATAAAACAGAAGAAAACAGAAACATATCCATGCAGTGTTCTACCCCAATCATTCTGATTCAGGCTGGAAGAAATGCTTCTTGGGGCTGGAGAATCGAGACATCCTAGTACAGAGGATTATGGCTTCAACATCCCAAACAAGATCTGGACATGCCAGAAAACCTATTATCTTCCCAGTCAAAAAAACTAAGGACTCCTATTTAGGGGGAGGCTGGATGAAGACTAGTATGCATTCACTAACATAAATCAAGTTTTATTTCATTGCTCCTTATTAACTTTAAGAGTAGAAATGAGCAGAACTTTTAATAAAATTGTAAAGGGCTACAGGTACAAAATGGGCTAGCCCTTGCTTTAATACCACTTTCTAGCAATAAAACTAAGTCATTAGGTGTCTGAGTCTCTGCTTCCTTGCCTATAAACTGGACATAATCAATGAGTCTATCTTAAAGAGCCGTTGGGAAGGTCCAGTGAAGTCATGCACATGAAACTCAGCCCAGGGCCTGGCCCACACACAGAAAGGTTGCAAAATGTCAGCATGTTTTTAAATATTAATATGCTTTCAGAAGTTGCCTGTACTTTCTACAAAGTAATGGGAAAAGGGGAGCCCTGGCTCTTCCTGGGTCAATTTCACTCCCCATGCTTTGTCTTAGAAAGTGGACCTCCATGGAGGAAGGGATGAGAAATTTAGGTGCTTAGGAATAATGAGTAGCCACAACACTTCAGGTTTTTTAAGCCTGGCCAATCCTGAGAAGCAAGGTCTTACAAGTCAGCAGTCTGGGTTTGAATGTGGTGGGACAGCCACTCACTGCTCAGACACTAACTCTAAAGCAGGAGGCTTCATGTCCGAGGGAATCATCTGAAGATCTTGTTCAAATGTAGCTTCTGATGCAGTGGGTCTGAAATGTCACTTCTAGAAATTTCCAGGTGACAGCGAGCATGCTGGGCCAAGGACCAAATCTTAGCAGCACAACCCTCAAGCTGTATTGCCCAGCTAGGTCATCACTAAAAGCCACAGGGGGGAAATATACAAATTGAAAGCACTTAAATATTTAAAAATTCAGTTCCTGAAGCCACACTTCATTGCATGTGGCTAATGACTACTGTACTGCACAGTGAAGATGTGGAATGTTTCCACCATTGCAGAATGTTCTGTTGGACTGTGTTCCCCAGAGGTTATAGCCCGGGGAGGGAGGACATAACACAAAGTAAGGATTCTTTGATCCCAAATCACCCCGTCCAACCCCCTCCCCCACAAGCCGACTCCAATTTTCTACAAAGTCTCAAAAGCAAGACAAAACAATACAAGCCGCTCTTGCCTAACCAGCACCAGATGTTCTTGTTCAGGCCTCCAATGAGGCTCTGGTAAATAATTTACATATCCTTAGGCATCAAATAACCCAGGAAGAAAAGAGACCATGCAGACACACCGGTGTCTCTCGCTGTAGCAGCTGGCTGCATGCTTACTGGAATATTTATGACCAAACTGTAATGCAGGAGCCTATAGAAAGTTTTCTGGAGAGGCTTTCTCCAAACCAGCTCCTTTTAGATGGAATTGTTTACATTACCTGAATCCACCAGCCGCTAAATCCTCAAGAGGGAGATAAACGCCTCAGAAGATCCGAAAGAAATCTTCCAGATGCATGAAGGCAGCTGTTTGCCCTCAACAAATGCTGGGTTTATCTCCCCCCGTAGGGTTTAGTTAAGTCGGCCACAAGAGCAACTTCTGTTAAGGAGCCTTTAAATGAAACACAAGAAAAACATCTACACCACAGCAACCAGTTAGAACCCTCAGTACTCTCCAGGTGAGGCCTCTTCAATCTATGGGTCATGATTCTGGTTTGGATTTTGCCTGGGCCCCTAAGTGAAAGGTGTTATGTTTGGAGTAACTAGCAGTACCCCAGATCCCCCCAGAGTCAGACTAAAACCTCAAATGTAAACTAAATGTATGGAACTAGATGCTACGACATCCTCAAACTGAGATTCCAGACTGGATTCTAATCCAACATTTGAAGGGTTAGGGGCACTTGAAGGCTATTTAGACGCTCCCTTAAGTAGAAATCATATTTTGGGATTCTGGTGTTATCCCATAATTTACTTGCTTCTCGTGTTTCACGTTGTTTTCCAGTTTCCTGAGTAAAAGATGCAAAGGCATCTCTAGCAGCTCTTTGGCTGGCTGAGGTTCTAATGCAAACTTGAATTAGGGTCCTGATTGAGACGGGGGAAAGTTACATTTGCTGGTATTCTAGTAGGCTGGACTACACAGCCATTTGCCACATGTCAAGGGGAAACTGAGGCAGCTACAGTCAATAGCACAGGTTCTAGAGCAACAGAACACACTCTGCAACCTCCTACTAACTGGTTCCTGGACACCATAACCTCTGCACTATTTATCCTCCTTCCTTCCTATTTTCCCTCCTTCCTTCCTTCCCTCCTTACGTTTTGTCATACTGGGGGCTTGAACACAGAGCTTCAGGCATGTTAGGCAAGTGATCTACCACTGAGCTGCACCCCCAGCTTCTTTTTTATTTTTTATTTTGAAACAGGGTCTCACTAAATCACACAGGCTGCCTCTGACCTCAAAATTGCAATCCTCCTGCCTCAGCCTCCTGAGTTGCTTGGATTACAGGTATGCACCATGGCCCTGGTATGCCTGCACCATCTTTAAAATGAGGCCAACAGAACCTACTCACCAGGCTGTTGCAAAGACTTGCTGAAGTAATACCAATAATGTTCTTAGCATAGTTCCTTGCCCATTTTTATAAATGAATCATCCTAATAAAAAAATTGCAATTAACTTCCTTGGGGTAAAGGAAGCAAACAACTGAGTGCTAATATCACTGGACTGTTAGCTTTGTTTTCTTTTGAAAGTCCTCCTTATCCCTTAATCAATGATTAACAGGCTTCCTTTGTTTCTCTTGAATAAATATTTAAATGCAAACTTGTCTCCAAACGGTGAGGTGTATTGTTGACTAAGTCTGTTTTTTGCTCGCCCCAACTGTCTTCTTCCCTGAGGGAATGGAGAGGTGACCATGCCACTAGAAGGCTACCCCCAGGACTGGCAACACCTATTGACAAAATCTGAAGAGGGCCTCAGAACCCAAGGGAGGATTGAAGTGGCCTCAGGAGTCCAGGGGTCTCACTGGTTGGCCTGTGGCCAAGGAGATGGATGTTTCCTTGCGTCTCACCTGAAGGCTCATAACAGTGAGGCGGCGGGCATCATCAGAGGGCGCGATGACAGGCACCAGGTAGGGGCTTTCAGGGATGTGCTCATCGTTGAACTTGATAGACACTTCGTAGTTACCTGTTGGGACGAGAAAGCCATATGGTTTTCAGAGATTCTGGAAAGGTGCTTCTAGAGTGACCACTTGCTTCTTAGCTAGGGCTCAAAGGTCTTCAGAGAGAGACCAGCCCTCCTCAGTGGCCTCAGCTGATTGGCTGAAAGAGGGTTACCTGGCTAAGACTGAGTCAGTATGATTTTCTTAGTTGGGCAAGGCCAAGGATTCTTAACCTGTGTCCACAAGTTCTCCAAAGGCAGTGTATAGAATCCAGGAGATGCGTGGACTTAAATAGGAAGGAAAAACTCACATCTTTATTTTCACTAACGACAACTGAAATTTAGCATTTCTTTTCCTCAGAAATGTTGATAAGAAATCATACCGCAGAAGTGCCTGTGACTTATCACCAGTAAAATCAGGTGTTTTTATACCACTCCAAGTTGAGTAGATGTCTTAACATATCATTTACACACTACCAAATGTTTCTAATCACCAGATCTTACGATTCAATGTATTGATGAAGGTGTGCATATATGGCCATGTTGTACACTTGATAACTAGTATATTTTAACTATGTTTAATATAAATTTGATAAATCTAGAATTGATTTCTGTGTTCTGAAACAATGTCCTGAGAACAGATAGGCTTTACCAGATGCCACAAGGGTCCCTTGCACACAAAAGCTTTAGAATGCCTGTTCTAGGGAGCTCAGACACTGAGGCCACTCTTGTAGACAGCCCATAGCCACAGGTCATGCGTGGGTGGAAATCATGGCTACTCAGTGGACAGAACAAAACAGCTGAAAGACAGCAAGGAGCAGATAGCACAACAGAGAAAGACAAAAGAGAATGAGAACAGGAATTATCACCCCTTTGCCGCCCAGCTGTTTTCTACAATTGGATTTCTAGAAGGCTCTCCCATGTGTCCCTCCCACAAACAAATGCCTTGGTTACTCCAGCTAGTTTGAGGGGTATCAGTTCCTGGCAACCTCTCTGAACAATGAAAACGTCCTCAGTCGAACCGTAAGTACATACCAGGCTCTTGAGCAATATAAGACACACCACATGACCCATTTTTATGGTCATCGAATGTAATCTCGGCCTTACTGGGGCCCTCAACAGCAATGGAGAGACCCCCAGCGCCTGCTTCCCGGGTCCAGATGCTGAACTCGGCTGAGAGCAAAGAGACACCCGGTTAGTGAGCCCAGGAGCGCCCCTGCCCCCTTGGTCAAGCCAGCAGTGCTAGGTTCAGTCCCTTGCCCACCCTTTCCTCTTCCTCTAACCCCAAGCAGGATGCAAGCGAGAGCCAGCACTGCAGTTTCCAAGCACCGTCGCTGATATACCAAGTTCAGGGGGAATCTGCACCTTGGAACACACCCAGCACAAGCCAGAAAAGAACAAAAATGTTCAGTTTTTCACCACAGATCCTCCCTCCAGCAGCTACCATGAGAAGGTTTTGCAGTATTCTAGTGTGTTCCAAAAACAGCCATTTCTCTGCTGCCCTCCTGGAGACTCAATGCACGCTAATAAGTTACAGGCTCCAAGAAGGCATTGTAAGCCTGTTTAGCTGTGGGGTAAGTGCACAGTTCCCAACTTACTTAGCCATGGAAGCCTTGGATAAGAAATGCCCCTACCACCACCCATTAGAAATCTGTTTAGAGCAAGTGGGGCAGGTGCACACACTGCCAGGCTCAACTCATTCTCCAGTGAAAATCTGTGTGGAACACTCACCTGGGACTCCCGCTTCTCCTCTCTCCAGGCCAGGGCCTCCTGCCCGGACCTTGTGGGCACCGCCCTCGCCGAGCGGCCCCACTGTGAACTGGAAGGGGCTGCCAGTTACGTGCTGCCCGCGGTACTTGACGCTGACCGTGTGAACACCCATCTCCTGGGGCACAAACCGGACACAGTGTGAATTCTTCCCCATGGGCACGATCTCTGCCTCAGTCACGTGGCCAGAGGGGCTGGTGACATGGGCTGACATGTCACTGCTGTTGATTTCTGAAAGGGCGAGGGAGGTTGGGGAAAAGAGGATTAGAGTAGGGGCCTGAGGCTGGGCAGGATGTGCAGGGAAAGCGGGTGCAGCATGGTGGTCGCGGGGTGCTCCATCTCCCTCCCCTCTGTGCTCTCCTGCTCTCCTGTGGCCTGCCTCTCAGGCAGCCTTCCTGGCTGGAGCCAAGTTAATTCCACACAGGAGCTTCAAACCAGGGCCTGAGCTGGCAGTTAAAGCATGGAATAAAACCCACAGTGGCTAAGGTGTTGCCAGGACAAAGGTAACATAGCCATCTGTCATGCTTAGATGGTCTCTTTTCCCTAGGTTGGGAAGGATGGAAAACACTAGAGCCTTCATCCCTTACTGTCAAGAAGCTTTGCATTGCTTTCAGGCAATCAGACAGGATGCATTTAGAGACAAAAGTGAACACGTGTCAGTCCCAGTGGTAAAGGGGAAACCATGCATGAGCAAAGTTGTCAGCAAACCCAAGACCAGAGGCCACACTTTGAGAAGACCAATGCCTCAAGTCACCAGCACCAGGGTGCAGATCACGTCTCCACCACGAGCTGCTCGCATGTTGCTAACAATTGTGTCTGTACCAACATGGAGGAGACGGGCGGGTGGCACGCGGGGCACTGAGCACTGTCATCACCTAGAGCCCGAATCGAACCTCACCCTCCAGCCCTACAGGATTGGGGATGAGCAGTTCATGACTCTGAGCCCTGAGGACAGAAAAAGGAAGGGAGGCTGAGAAGAGTCACACCATGGATGTAACAATTTTGTGTGCCCCTCCAAAATTCATGTGTTGAACACTATCCCTCCTCCCCAACATCCCGTGTGAAGGTTCTACAAGGTGAGACCTACAGGAGGCAATCAGGATTCAATGAAGCCTTTAGAGTGGAGCCTTTGTGATGGGATTAATACCCTCAGAGGTGCGCCAAGGGAGCTTGCTTCTCTCTGCCCTCTACCACATGAGTATACAAGAAGTCAGTTATCTGCAACTTAGAAGAGGAACCTTATCACAACCTGACCCCTGTTGGCCCATCTCCACTTCCAGCCTCCACAACTGTGAGGAGCACAGTGGCCATTCAGTTTATGTTACTGTGTTGTAGCAGCCCAATCTAACTAAGGCACCCCATATGGCCTGGCTCCTACGGACATCCAGAAGCTGATGAGCTGCCCCATTCCCAACTGATGAGAGAGGATCAGGTGGGTACTATGGGGAAAGGTGTCTCCTCCAGACTCACTCACTACCAAGTAATTGAAAAAAATAACACAGAGGTCAAGAGCCAGAAGAGGCTTAAGACAAAGGACAAGTGTCCACACTGCACAAAGATACTCACTAGTTTCTCAACAACTAAGCAAAGAGAACAGAACATATAATTTGCAAAAATGAGAAACATAAGCAAATGAAAACACAGTCCGTATCATTAGTAACCCGAGAAAAACAAGGTAGTGTATTTTTTCCACCAGAATGACCAAAGTAAGAACAAAAGTCAGGATCCAGTGATGGTGGGGAATGCTGAGGAACAGGCATCAATACATTTGTGGAAGACAGCCTACCAAGATGTGGCTGCAGGCTGGCAAGCCCCTTCATGGCCATCAGTCCTTCCGCCACTTTGGGGCACAAAAACCTTTTGTAACCACCCACCAACAATCCAGCTCTTTTAAAGTGATTCTGTCTCAACTCTACAGTGATAAGCCTTTATTACATTCACACATGACTCAATGTTGATGTGTCTGCACAAGAAGAACCCATCGACTATCGCTGAGAAGGGAGAGTAAACAGATGCATGACATTCTAGGAGAGAGCGGAGGCATGGTGTAGGAAAAACAAAGCCGCCTCTCCGAGATGGCACACAAGTTTCTTTGAAGACTAGATCTCCCTTCTCTGCACAATTTGTGCAGCTCCACAGCATGTGCCAGCCTGCGGGCAGAGGGGGCCTCAGAACTTTCACTGACACAGTGAATTCTCCGTAGGCAGATTCTCTACTGGAAGAATCTGGGCCACATTTCAGGCAGACAGTGCGACCTGTTTATTGCTCATGAGGCCCTATGAAGAACAATTCATTGCCAAAAAGCTCGATGTGGCCCACCCAGTTTTGTAGCCCAGCCCTCGTTCTCATTTTAGGAATGAAAGAGTGAAAATGTTAGAAGGCTGCTGCTGGATGCCACCACTTAAATACTTCCAGATACTGGCATCAGCAGAGCCAGGTCTCTCACTGGCATTATTCTCTTTAATAAG
This sequence comes from Pedetes capensis, assembly GCA_007922755.1. Classification (NCBI taxonomy): domain Eukaryota; kingdom Metazoa; phylum Chordata; class Mammalia; order Rodentia; family Pedetidae; genus Pedetes; species Pedetes capensis. The sequence goes on along the minus strand of VMDO01001709.1, from coordinate 88,497 downwards.
TAGCAAATCTAAAAAAGCGTATCTGTGCTAACTTCATGTAATACAATAAAGGTATTATCTTTTCTTCTTCTTCTTCTTCTTCTTCTTCTTCTTCTTCTTCTTCTTCTTCTTCTTCTTCTTCTTCTTTTTTGGTGCTACTTGGGGGTTGAACCCACGGTATACTTTGCCAGCACTCTATCACTGAGCTACATCCTCAGCCCCTTTTCTATTTTTTATATTGAGATAGGGTCTTGTTAAGTTACACATGCTGCCTCTGGCCTCAAATTTGAAATCTTCCTGGCTATGCCTCCTGAGCCACTCACTGGGATTATGGGTGTGTACCACTGTGACCCATTCAATAAAGATATTTTCATTTGGAAGAAAAAAATGTCGCAGATAAACAATTACTTTTCTCAAATGGGTCCTTGTGAAAATAAATATAAAAGAAAATAAAAAATGAAATGAAATAGGGAAGGTGACCAGAGCTAACTTGGAGAGCATGCTCTGGGCCGTGCCTGGACTTGGTTGCCCATGATGCCTGCTGCCCTGACCCATCAGCCCCCTGCACTCACCTGGGATTTTCAGGTTTAGGTCGCAGATACTCCCAACAGTGGCCACAGACGGGGCCCGGCTGGTCCGGGTGATGCTCTCCTTGACTCTTCCCTCACCAGTGATCTTCACAGTGAATGGGCTCCCTGCATGACCAGGAAGACCCCAGTGAGCAGCCCAGAGGTCCAGGCATAGCACTGATGGCAAACCCAATCCCCACAGAGGGAGGAAAGAAGGGAATGCATACCAGGCACATGCTCATCAGCAAATTTGGTAGAGACGATGTAAACCCCAGGCACAGTAGGGAAGTAGGAGACCTTGCAGGTGCCGTCCTCCAGGTCCTCTGTCTGGATGTCCACCTTGCTGGGCCCTTCCACCGCCAAGGATATTCCACCGTAACCTGCAACAAAGCAACCGGGGCTGTTCTGACAATTCCCTGGGACAGGGAGCTTGATCAACACAGAAGGGATACCAGACCCTTGAAATTCAAACTATTTCCTCACAGCAGAAGGAAAGCAATGGCAGCCCTGGTTTGGAGATTCTAAGGCAGAAGAGCAGTTTAAAGGCACTGAGAAGTCCTGTAGTGAAATAGCCAACTGAATATGGCTTTGATCATGACAAACACAGTCAAAGGATAGCTCCTTTGGATATCTAGCAGTGTCCCATGGAGCATGTGTCCTGTGCAAGCACATACCTCCAAGAACAGAATGCACTGCCTCAGGGTTTTATTACCAGCAATAGGCCTGAGAATCTGAAATTTTAAACATCAACCAGCTACCTCCACTAGGTCAGCAGATGTAAAGGTTTCCCAATAGGAGGAATTGACGGGAGCATCTGCCCATAGGGACTGGATATTCTCCAGCCCTGGGTCCATGACTTTGTCTAGAATTAATTGTCTAGAATTAAGTGGTGGTCAATGTGACCACCACTTAAGAAGGTAGGAGATGAAGGCACAGAGACACGGCATAGTTTGGGAGACTGACAACCTGACACAAATCATTTCTAAGAGGTACACAAGAGATGCCTCATTTCCACGAAATGACTGTCAGATGAAAATGAACTTGACCAGCTGGCCAATGTTCTTTGCTTAGGATGAGCCCAGAAGACCCTATGAAGTGGAGAACAATGATGGTAGTATAGACAATAGAATGGAGTTCTATGAGTTGTGGTTCTGAGTTCAAATCCTAGGAGTAGATAGGGCTATACCCCTATACCCTCGCTAATGTGAGCCTCAGTTTCTTCATCTGTAAAACAAATATCTACGTTCCCTATGGTGCTGAGACTTCAATAATATAATGCAGGTAGAAGGACCTATAATTTAAAGGATGCTCAGAGAGAAAACGGAGTTGGCAGGATAAAGAGATGACACAGTCTGAGCATAAGAAGTCAGTTCCCATAAGCTCTGGGCACTTCCCCTGGAGCCACCCCACAGACCTGCATCTCTCGTGTCCACGATGAAGTCGGACATCTCAAAAGTGCGGCCTTCTGAAAGACCTCGGCCGTAGACTTTGGCTCGGCGTGCGTCTCCGATCTCAGATTGGACCACCATAATAGATACAGGGCTGTTGGCCACGTGGTTGCCATTCTTCCTGATGCTGACCAGGTGTTCGCCCACCTCCCGGGGGATGAAGGAGATGCCTGGACCAGAACACAAGTTGGGGTTTGTAAGGGGAGGTGGAAAAAGAGAGAGGAAGCAGGGGGTGGGAGGAGATGGCATGCTCTCAAAAATAGAACTTCTTTCCTGACTTCCTGACAACACAGTGCCCAACGGTGTCAATATCGAAATGCAGAAACATACAGGGACCTTTATCACATGTGTAGCCCAGCATGTATATGACAGCATGCTCAAGTGTGCCAACAACTTTCTAAGAAAAGGCTTCAGGAGTCCCTGCCTCCCCGCAAGCAGGCAGCTGGGGGCTCACCAATGTGGTTGTTGGGCAGCCTCTTCAGCAGACACGGCTCATCACGGCCAGATGGGGCTTTGATGCTGGCGGTCAGCGTGCTGAGGTCAGTCTCGCTAATGTCGAGCAGGAAGTCGGCAGCTGAGCCCAGCTTCACCTGGGAGCAGCGTCTGCTATCATCTAAGAAACAGCCGCCAGCATGGCTCCTGTTACATGTGGTCACCCCAGCTCTGCAGAGCCCTTGCTCCATATACCACTTACAGATGACAGTCAAGAATTAATTACCCACAGTTAAGTGACAAAACATGCCTCTGACAATGAGCAGGCTTGACCAACAAAGAATGATTGGCAGTTGTGCCTGTGTCAAGGGCAGCCTATGAGCTGGCAGGAACTAGAGATGGGAATCCTTGTGGACCACTCACCCCCCCCCCCCCAGTATTAAACCCAGGGCCTCGCACATGCTAGGCTAGTGCTCCACCACTGAGCTGCACTTCCAGCCTCTGTTTTTTCTTTTCTAATTCTTTGGGACAGGGTCTAAGTTGCAAAAGCTGCCTCTATCCCCCAAGTTGCTAGGAATACATATGTGCACCACGGCACCCAATCTATTTTCCTTTTTTTCCAAAAAAATGTTTTTGGGCTTTGTTTTGAGGTTCCTTTCCTCTCCTTCCTTCCTGTTTTTTTTTTTGTTTGTTTGGTTTTTTGTTTGTTTTTTCCTGTATGACAGAGTCTTGCTATATAGCCCAAGCTGGCCTTGAACTCATGATTCTCCTGCCTTAGCCTCCTGAGTGCTGGGTCATGGCAACCAAGTTTCATGGGTCTTTTTTTTTTTTTTTTAAAGTACTGGGGAGTTGAACCTGGGGCCTCAAGCATTCTTTTTGCAAGTGCTCAACCACTGAGTCATACCTCTAGCCCATTTTTTACTTCGTATTTGGAGACAGGGTCTTGCTAAATTATGCAGGCTGTCTCTGGCCTCAAACTTCTGATCCTCCTGCCTCTGCCTCCTAAATTGCTGGGAAAAAAGGCTTGCGCCACCATGCCCAGGCAAGGGCCACTTTTTAAAGGCATCTTTGGTGGTGGCAACCACCCCCCTCCCACCAGCCATCATGCCCGTGGGAATGTCCCAGGTAAGAACTGATGCTGCTGGCTATTTCCTCAGGCCTCAGGACCTTGAAGGGAAGAACTGTGTCCTGTGGATTATCTTTAGAACTTGGATCATCTTTAGATCCTAGCAGGGATAAGTGAGGCTAGGAGGATGGTCTCTGCAATGGGATGGCTTGGCTCTGACTTCCAGAATTTCCACATGTGAAGCTGGCTCAGTTACCAGCCAACCACATCCTAGTTTCCTCACCTGTAAATCAGAGAACAGAAAACCTACTGATGCTGAAGGGGCTGCTCTCCAAAATGTACCTCTCATTTCACCCGGGGTTGTGAGCTAAGGGAGGATTTTAGCCAACCTGAAGGTGGACTTTTACCTTGGTTCCCCCTCATAGAGTATCTGTAAAACCCAAATGCCTACCCTGTCACCTCCTGTCTGATGAGGGGCATGGCTGTCAGGGCTCACTGTACCTCCCATGAGGAAGCCCCCGGAAAGCCAGGCACCCCCACCTGTGATCTTGGCTGTGAAGGGGCTGCCAGGGATGTGCTTGTCATTGTACTTGACCAGAATGCTGTAATCGCCTGGCAGCGTGGGCAGGTAGGTCACTGTGCATGTCCCGTCTTTGTTGTCAATGCAGCTGATTTCTGCTTTCGAGGGCCCCTCAATAGCCAAGTCCAGACCACCTGTGAGTGGGAGAAGAGAAGGAGGGGCAGTTAGGGAAATGTTTCCTCTTTTCCACAGGGTAGTGACTCATCCAGCCTTGACGCCACGGACAAAGACAGTCGCTCTCCATGTTGAGTTTTAGACATGGGGCCTATGTCAGAATGAAGCAACTTGCTGGGGGGAAAGCCTACTGGGAAGACATCCTACTGTCTGAATTGTTTCTCTCCAGTGACCCCAACTCTTCAGGATATTGGGGATGAGGACATGATGGAGCCCTCCATGTCAATCACATATACAGGAGAAGCCAGAAACAGACCAACATGGTGGGTCAGGCCAGGTACCAACACAGAAACCCCAACAGAACCACAGGTTTAGGGATCTCTGTGAATACAATGGACACAGTACAGAGCTTTAACTAGAATGAGCCACCAAATAACACATGGGCGGTCATGGATTTGTGAGCAAAAGGAATAAAAATGAAAACACCCTCAGACAAAGGCACACTGAAATTCTTGGTGTGTCACACAAAATATTTCACAGCAGAAATCTCAGTTTGTTCTCAATACAAGACTTCAAAAATTTTTAATTTGGGAAGAAGAAAAACCAGCTTTAGAGAAGACAAAGATTTTGTAAGGGAAAAAAAGTAAGACATATGTGACCAAGCAATAGGTTTTGGTTTTGTTTTGTTTGTGTTTTGGGGGGAGGGTTGGGGGGGTGTTCCTATGTTGCCCAGGTTGGTCTTGAACTTCTGGGCTTGAGATCCTCCTGCCTCTACCTCCCAAGTAGCTGGGACTACAAGCATCCACTACCCTGCCCAACAAAAGTTTCAACCACATCCACTGGTCTCTAAATGGAAGGTCACAAGTGCACAAACATGAACCATACAGTACCTTCTCCTGCGTCCTCAGTGACGATGGTGAAGGTGGCAGTTTTGTTGGCCACTCCATACACCAGGCCTGGACCATATGCAGAAACACTACCACTGTTGGGGTAGTTCACGTAGAACTGCAGAGGGCTCTCTGGGTTTGCCAAAGACACAAACAAAATTGGGAATCATTAAAGGGTGAACAAATACCTTAGACAACAGGTATTATCTTAAAGTACCTATCAGCACTCAGTCTTGACAGCTCCTGATCAGAGGCTGAAGACAAAAGGGGAGGTTGGTGTGCTTGCCTCGCTATGGCACTCAAGGGGTCTACTCAGTCTCATTGTTTCATTCATCACATGAGAAAAAGTCCCTGAAGCTGTTCTGTCCTGGAGGGAGGGGGTGAAAGCAGGAAAATCCAGCTCAATTTGGCAAATAAAGAAGGGACATGTGCATCGTGTGGACAAATGATGGAGTACTAGAGGGAAGGTAACTGGAAGGGTCATCTCAGAAGGCTGTTAGCCTGTGCCACTCAAAAGGGAAGGCGCCCTGACCAAGGGAGTCACCTCCAGGAATGGATCCCGTCGTGGGCCTCCTTGCCCACTCCTTAGTTTGACAGCATACTCATACACATCAGGAAGGACCCCAGTGTCCAACAATAGGGGGCTGTCTACTCATGGGTTATTAAAAAGAATGAGGGAGATGTGCATGTACTAACTTGTGAGCTTACCCATAATGTGTTGCATTAAGCAAGGAATAAGCAAATTGGTATATAATATCTATGCTATGGTGCCATTCCTTTAGAACAAAAGTAGAGCAAAACTGTACACATATATTAGTAGGTACAGAGAGAAACATCTGAAAAGATACATATTCATATCAGCAGTGGAAAGGCAAGAAAGACTTTCTGGGATTTTTTTGTTTTGTTTATTGAGACAGAGTCTCACTGTGCAGCCCAGGCTGGTCTCAAACATATGATCCTCCTAACTCCCAAATGCCAGGATTACAGGATTATAGATGTGTGCCACTATGCCCAGCTTGAGAAATATTTTTCTCTGAGCTTTTCTTTTCTGTTTTTGAGAAATATGTAATTCTCTCTACATCTGTATCTTTAGAATATTTAAGTAGAGGCAGATAATACATTTTTGCTTTAAGCAAATATTAAGTACACATTTGAACACAAACTAAAGCAAATGCCAAACCCAGAGAAATATTAACAACTCTTATTACAAAGGGTTCATTTCTCTAATATTTTATGTACACTTAAAACTGATCTGACAAAGGCTGATAACCAAATAGAAAAATGGACCAACGATACAATCATTCGGTTTTCAGAAAAGGAATTAGGAATGGCACTTGAATGTATGGAAAGTGCTCAATCTCATTCCCAAGAGAAATGCAAATTAAGCAACACTGAGGTACTGTTTTTCTCAACCATTAGACTGGCAAAGATCCAAAAATCTGAAAAGTAGACACCCCTGGCTAGGTGCCCTCCCCCACTACTGGGGTCTGGAGGGGGATGTGGCAAGATTTATCAAAATCATAGATGTCTGCGTGTGGGTCCCAGTGACTCTGCTCTGGGAACCAAATCTCACAGGTCTGCCTTGGGAAGTATGAGATGATGGATGTGAAAGGCTGTTCTCACGGCAGGACTGGTGACAGCTCAAGGTGGGAAGAGCCGGAATCCCCTGCGGCAGGGAACTGGTCAAATGTGTGATGGCTCATCCAGCTGAGGGCAGGCCAGGAGGTGCGAAGACACCCTCTCCTGCAGGCCTGCGCAGCTCTCCTGGACCTTCTACTAGCTGTTCTAAAGAGCAAGGGCAGACGAATGTGTAGCGCACACAATTAGTTATGTAAAAACAGGGCTGGATTTCAACATCTGTAGTTCCATTTGCATGTTGTCTTATAAATACTCTGAAATTGAACATGAATATTTAAAGTCAAGATCCAGGAGAGGGCAGAGAGAGAATATGAATGTGAATGTTACCGACCCAAAATAGTGAATTAAAAAATATTTAAACAACTACAAAGAACAAAGGGCAAGATACCATGTTGGTTAATGGTCACAAAACTTGAGCTGGCTTTCCTCTCCAAGGGCCATCTATCCTCTCCTCACCACCTCTTCTCTCACTCTGAACCTACCCCAAAACCCCACGCCCCAAAGCGTTCTGCTGGCCAGGCTGGAAAGTCCCTTGCTGTGCCTCACATTTTTTCCCAGGTTGACCTTTGGCCACATTCAGCATAGCAACAAAGAAAAACAACAACAGACCCAAGGGCCTGCACTGTGACCCAGGATGCCCAGTGGGTTAACTCTCTGGTAAACCCATGTTTCACGGGGATGCCAAGATGGCATTCCCAAGCCTGCCATGGAGACCCGCTTCCCACAGGGTAGCTGACTGTGGCCTCTACAGCTCCCTGATGTTCAGGTTACCAACAGAGCCATTGGGCCCAACGTACCAGGGATGTGGCTGCCCATGTACTTGATGTGCATCTCGTGGAGCCCGACCTCAGTGGGGGCATATCTGACCGTGACTGTGCCATCCTTGTTGTCCACAATCTCAGGTGTGGCCGTCTTCCCAGAAGGCATGTGCACCTCTCCTATGGAGCGCAGGACACAGAGCAATGAGCCCACTGGCAGTGTCCCCCAAGAAGCTGAGCACAACGCACACATGACCTCTCAACCAAGGTTCTCACTCCCAACACTCACTGCCCGAAACATTCAACATTCAAGTCCCACAGTGAGAAAACAGACTTTCTTGCTTTTTTGGGTTGCCTTTGGCTTCTAAAAAAATGCAGTGGGCAAGTCCTAACTACAGGGTTTCCACAATTGGCAAATTAAAGGCTCAAATGGGACTTGAGGAGACCACGAAACCAGCAGGAAAAATAGAACACTAATTCAGAAGAAGCAGGCATTAAAAAGAGGCTGAGGAAAAGTAACTCTTGCACAATAGAACTCAGTGTCATGGTCAGACTGTATTTGGAAAAGATTGTGACTGAGAGAAGACAAGAAAACAAGGTGAATAGGAACCTAACAGTCAAGAGCTATCTAAACACAATGGTTCTATGGGGAATCACAGGCTCTCAAGCATGTACTATGGGCTATAAATAACCTCTTCAGAGAAACACATTCTGCAATCTCCGGTGCTCAGGGACTGACCCCCTAAAACAAGAACCAGGGGCACTGGAATAAGGAGCCTATGTTCAGGGGACAGTGCAGCCACCTCCCTAGTACCATTTTAGGTTGCAGGTGGGAGACAGTGATAGAAAAGTGGCTTTCCAAGGGCTTACCAGTGATTTCTCCTTTCCTGACTGCAAACGGAATGACCAAGTCAAAAGGCTTAAACCCCAGGCCATTCATGTCACTCACTGGGACATAGGCTTCTTCGGTCACCTAAAAATAGGAAGTAGTGGTCACTGGGGAAAGTGGACTACAGCATGGGCTAGTGAAGCTGCAGGGAACAGAGCCGCTGGGAATTCTACAAGTCAGTGAGGCCAGGATTTCAGGATAAGGTCACATAGGCAAGATGGGCTTTGTCTAACTGACCCCAGGCCCAGAGCAGAGCCTGATGGATTGGAGAAGTCCCACTGACTGACCAATGCTAGAAACCACTCAGCAGTCTGCTTGTAAAATTCCCAGCAGCTTCCATGGGAAAGTGGGAAAGTGAGAGACAGCAATGTCTGACTCCCAAGAAACTCCACCTGGAAAGGTTTAGTTGCTTGTGGCCTGGAAAAGAAGGTGTGTTTTAAGTGGCAGAGAGTAGCAGTGGGTGGCTTTGCCCCTGGACAGAAACCAAATGTGCAAGTGGCAGTTCAGTAGCAGGAGAAGGCCTGCAGAAAGCTGTCCACTTGTTTCCTAAACATGGAGACAAACTGCACCGAGCGTGATCACAGACATGATGGCTGGCGATTCATGGAGCGTGGATGGTGATGCAAAGGTGGATCTTATAGAAAAAGCGGGATCGTGGTGATGGGCTAATCAGTGGGGGACACCAATGGCCAGGACACCCAGAGGGCTTAAGCACTCCCCACAAGCAGGTGGCAGCTTTTCTGAAATGAAGGCTGAGTAAATGCAGAAACACAAAAAGGGAAAAAAACAAAACAAAACAAAACAAAGGTATACCCAGGGCCTGAATCCAGGGGGACATGCATTTACCGGTGCCTCCTCCATGGCAGCGACTTCCCCATCCGTGGCCTGGTCAGTGGCAAATGGAGATTAGTTGGGACTCACATTGGAGGGATATTGTGACTCAATAGATCCTATGACTTGAGAACTGCCTCCTCCCCACTGCTTAAGCAGGGAGGTGCTTGTTCCATGGGAGAAAACATTCTTACTATCCTTTTGGAGGGCAAGCTGCTGTCCTCTCTTCACATGTTAAATGCACAATGCACATGTCCTTTGAACCCTACAACTCTACCTCTCTCAAGCAGGCCTATCCTGGCAGGAGACGCCATAGCTAAGTGGTGTCTGCAGGAGGTGGACTGAAGTTGGATGTGATCATGAAGGACAGAAGAGACCTGATGTCCATCAGTAAGAGGCTTGGTCAAATAAATGACAGCAAGACTGTCCAGGGAGCACTCAGTGGCCCATCTGGAAAAGCAGCAGAGCTTGATGAGTTAATATGGCACACTGAGGGAAGGAGGCAAGCTGCGGCACCACATGGATGTTTTGATCCCATGCATGAAACTGAGGTGTCTGTGAGCAGAGAGAAGCTGACACTAGTCATCTCTGTAGCACGGGGTCAGAAGAGAGATGTCTTTGATTTAATAAATGTCTGCGGTGGTTAATATTTTAAAGTCTCTATAAATTCTTTTTTAAAAAAAATCTTAAATTTCAGCTGGGCATGGTGGCACATGCCTGTAATCCCAGCGGCTTGGGAGGCAGAGCCAGGAGGATCGCAAGTTCGAGATCAGAGGAAGTCTGCGTAACTTAGCGAGACCCTGTCTCAAAAAGTAAGAAAAAAAAAATAAAAGGGCTGGGAGTGCAGCTCAGTGGTCCAGCACTTGCAGAGCATGCAGGCGTGAGGCCCCGAGATCAACCCCAAGTACCACAAAAAAATAAAATAAAAAAAAATCTTAAACTTCATGTTGCTGAACCAACTGATCCAATAAGGCGGGGTCCCCTAACCAGCCTCCTCGGCCATAATAAAGAACAATAAGAAGGGGGAGGTTTTCTCTACAGAGGCCTGCGGGCACCACTTAATTCTTTTAGGGATGCTGTGCTGTGCTGTATCGTACTGTGCCGAACTAAGAAAGTGCTTCACTGATAAGGCAGCCCCAAGAGCTGCTATGTTTGGAACAGCCCTAACCTCTGCTTCTAGGACCTGTTCTGATGGGGATAATACAGGGCCCTGTTGCCAACAGGAAGACCTTTCAAGGGTAAGGCTATGGCCTTGGATCTAGGGCTTCTCAATGGCAACAGGGAGTTAAGCTGCTCATCTATGACTTTATGTGCTACATGTGTGTAATGTACTTCATTGAATCAGCCTGCAGTCTCCTTGAGACATTTGCTATCAAGGCAATGCCACGTGTCTGTATCCTTTTGGCCTCAAACCTCTAAGAGAAGGCAGAGAACCTACCCAGTGAAGCCAATGAAAAGAAAGCCAATCTATGTAGCTAAGGCTGAGGAAAGCATAGAATGGGAGGATAAAGCCCCAAAACTGATTCTGTGGGTGATCCTCCCTTTCTGCCTTCAGTGGTGGCTAGGGTGCAGTCAGTGTCCACAACATACACTTATGTTTTGTTTGTGTTTAGGGGCTAGGGGTATTTACTCCTAATGAGCTTGGAAGCCTCCACCTCAGACCTCTGGCCCACCTAATATGGTCCCCGATATTTTCACCTTGGTTTTCTCACTCAGATCCTCCCAGTATCTGGAGTCTTTTATCTCCAGTCCATTGTGCCATCACCAAGACCTCTGCCCACTGGGTGGTCTTCCATCCTGTCCTATTCCAACCAACAAGATAAAACCCACTACACAGCAGGGCATGGTGGCCTGTAATCCCAGTGACTCGGGAGGCGGAGGCTGGAGGATCACAGGTTCCAGGTCAGAGGCAGCCTATATAATTTAGCAAGACTCTGTCCTAAAGTAAAAAATAAAAAGGGCTGAGGGTGTTCCTCAGTGGCACAGCACTTGCAAAGTATGCATACAGCTCTGGGTTCAACCACCCAGAAGTGCAAAAACAAAATAAAACAACAAACCACTATAGGATAAAAACAACACCTTCAAACTATAACTGGGACCCTTCTCTGTAAATAAGGACATAAACTTTCTCCCTGCACTGCTTTCCCTTCTGCAGGACTAAAACACTCCCAATTGGACAATGTCCAAAGTTAACAGGTGTTTACATACTTGAGATACAAGAGAGCCTCCAGATCTCTGGCATGATGTTTGTAGATAAACAAATGTCAAAGGAAAGGGGAAAAGCTACAACAGATTACAGACTGTTTGGAAGAGAGTCCTTGGGCTTCTGTTTGGAATGGAACCTTTGTGCCCTGCTCCATCCATGCACAACATGAAGTAATTAGAAGATGCTTCATAGGCTGTGGGCAGGGCCAGGTCACCAGGAGCCTAGGAACCTGCGGTCCAAGGTGCCTGTTCCTCTGCATCAAAGGACATGGGGAGGGAGCTGGCACAGCAGCTGGTGATTGTCTAGACCATGCATGCCTCATTTGTAATAGGGGCAACAGGGCTTGGTTCTGGGAGCTACCTGAGGTAATTCTCCTAAAGTTCTACCCCTTCTGCTGGAAGACCCTTAATAATCAGAGGAAAACCTATAAGACACCCAGAATTAAAAATAAAAGGCCAGTTATTCACTAGCCTAGATGTTCATATGATGATTCTCTTCTGTTCCAGATCGTCCAAGTTTCAAAAGACAAGGCATTTTCCTCTCCTACATAAGGCTTAGAGTTTTCCAAAACACAACTGGATTATTGAGTCCTGAAATCAAGTCTGCAGGCAAAAGAACATCAGGATTGTCTCTCCTCCACCCATGCAGATGGGAGGAGGACATGGAACACCTAGCAGAACAAAACCAGACATGTTTACTTACTGTTTTATAAAAGTATACTTTTCTAGAAAGCATCTCTTTCTGAACTGGGGTTAGGCAAGGACAAAGCTAAGCCCCTTAGCATGATAGATATATACCTTGGTGGCCAAAGGCCTTCTCCAAAACCCCTTAGAGCCAAAGGGTCTCTGTTTCTAGAGATTATGCCTAAGGCCCTATGAGGTCATGTCTGTGGGGAAGGATATCCTGGTCAAGGCTCAACAAATGGCTGCTGTTACTACTTCTGCTAGTAACACCTTGTTCTGGAGGAGTTCTGCTTACCATAACAGTGAAGGGGCTGTTGGGAATATCGACACCACCAAAGCGCACATAGATCACATAGGTGCCCGGCTTGGCAGCCGTGTAGAAAATGTCATAGGTGCCATCCTCGTTTTCGATGACATCAGCCTCAGCCTCAGTGCCATCCGGAGTCAGAATTGTGCAGGTCACCTTCCCCTTCCCAGCAGTCTTGGCGTCCACCACAAAGCCTACTTCTTCTCCAGTCTTCACAGTGGGGGCAATACCAGGACCTGGAGAGAAATTCAGAAAAGAATGGAATCATCAGCCACAGACACTTGCCCCAGAGGCCCAAGAACAATTCATACTTATTTGTGCTGCGCCTATAAATGTCCAAGCTTTACTTGGATACATGTGTGTGTGTATGTGGGTGTGTATGCATGCACATTCCAGTCCTTTGTTTTCCATGGTTTTGTTTTTGTTTTATTTTGTTTAACTTGGAAGGGTTGGGGGAAGGGAAGGGTAGGAAAAGAAAGGGGATTGCTGAGAGAGTGTCCCACACAGCTTCAAATGAAATCCATGGAAAGACGTTGTTGCATTTGTGGAATAAGTGCTTACTTGAAAAGCTTGTTCTGCTTTTATTTTCTTGCTGCTAAGAATTTTATTTTTAGGACATTTAACTTAATTTTTTAGTGATGGGGGGCCATTATGTGGAAACCAGAAAATGGAGAAAGTGTGAACTATCCAGACAAAGATTCATTTTTGTGTCCATACTTGTTTTTAACTGGCCTTATTTCAAATGTACTAAACAGTTCCATACCTGGATTGGGTGTTTGTAACGGTTACCAAAAAACAAAGAAAAAAATTTAAAAAGGAAGAAAACAAAATAAGAGAAAGAAAATAATTGCGACATGCATTTATCACTACTTTATTTTTCAAATAACATGTAAATATTATAATCCATTGGATTTTGTTTTGCTAACCTGTTAATAAAAATATGGGACCGTTATCCTTTCAACAAGGCTAGGATGTCATTTATTTTTTCTTTTCTAAACATATACCTGATATTTTGTGACTGCACATTTTGGATGCATTATTATAATTCTGTTGACTGTAATGACATAGAATTTACAACATTTTTGTTGTTGTTGTTTATACAGAGGACTTTTTTTCAGAGCTTGAGAGAAGAAAATAAATAGCAAAATGATAACCTATTGACTCCAATAATCAGTGTTTCCTAATACTTAATAAAAGATAGGGAGATCCTGAGTCCTTGAAGCCAAAAGTTTAAAAACAAACAAACAAACAAATAAAAAACCCACAAGTAGGTTTTTCAAGTTGTTTGCAACATACATTTTGTAATGAAATGTGAGAAATTAAGAAAGAATTTTTTTCTTGCCAGGTGCGGTGGTGCACGCCTGTAATCCCAGCAGCTCGGGAAGCGGAGGCAGGAGGATCACAAGTTTGAGACCAGAGGCAGTCTGTGTAACTTAGTGAGACCCTGTCTCAAAAAGTAAAAAAAATGAGCTGAGGGTACAGCTCAGTGGTCCAGCACTTACAGAGCATACAAGAAAGAGGACCTGGGTTCAACCCCTAGTATGGGGAAGAAAAAAAAACAAAACATGCTGCCAGACAGAGGCACATCCCAAGGGTCCCCTGGGATGGATGCTTTGCAAGGAAGCATGCTCTTGAGTCCATAATAAATAAGAGAAACTGCACATTGCAGGTGCTCCTCAACTGAAACTCAAGGTCTGCCCAGTTTTGCCCTGCATTCAGGGGTTGGGGGATGAAGATCAATTTTCACCTGCAAACATACTGAGCATTTTCTTGAAGCCCAGGCACATGTAAAGGGCAGCAAGATAGAGCCTCTTCTCGCAGAGGCTCATAGTCTAACAAGGCAGATAAAGGGGAACTAGCACCAAACCTGACAGCTCTCCCTGCTGTGGAAAGGCTGGGGGAGGACTGAGTTACAGAAAAAAGAAACTATTCCTTCTTCTAAGAAGTGTCCTGATGGACATCTATTCAAAGCCACACTGACACTAGGTGTTGGGACACACACCTGTAATCCAAGCACTCAGCAGGCTGAGGAAAAAGGATCAAAAATTGAGGCCAGAGGCAGCCTGTGCAACTCAGTGAAATTTTGACTAAAAATAAAAAATATAGAAGGGGCTGGGGATGCAGCTCAGAGGTGGTGCACTTGCCTAGCAAGTGTGAGGCTCTGTGTTCAACTCCCCAGTCATGTGGGGGTAAAAAAAAAAAAAAAAGCCATACTGATGGGGGCTTCCTGAAAAGGGCTCAGCTCTGAAGGATGTGTGTTTTTGGCCTTGTAGCCTTTCCTCAAACAACAACCAGTGTCTGCCAGTCTGTCTCTCTCTGACTGGTGGCATTGCTTTGTCCAGGATCTACGCAAAATCAGGAAGTACAGAAAAGTGTGAATGAAAAGCACATCAGCCAAAAGGAGCAAAGTGTGTAGGAGCAAAAGGGAGCATTAAGAACATTGTTCCATGTGATTTGTGAAAGAGAGGCCTGGAGCCGGTCTGTTGTTGCTGTGTTGTCAGGTGCTGTCCAACTCATAGCAACCCTATGTACAATAGAACGAAACACTCCCCAACATTGTGCCAGGCCCACCACTATGCTGGTGCTTCTCTGCTGTTCATAGGGTTCTTGGTGGCTGATTGGTTTGGGAGTGGGCTGCCAAGTCCTTCCATTTTTGCGGTGCTAGACATGGAACCTAGGGTCTCAGAACCTGCAGAGAAGCACTCTACCTAAAAACTGAGCTAAAGCCCAGCCCCATGGCCAGTCTGTGGAAGGCGCCAAATAATGCACCAAGAGAAGGGGTTAACAGGCACCCCCAGGCCAAGGAGAGAATTCTCTGAGGACCTGAGCTAGGGGAGCAAACAGAAGTCTGGAAATCAAGAGGGAGGCCCGTACCCCACAATAACATGCCATCAGGCTAGCAAAGATGCCCCAGCCATCACAGATCACTGCACAGGTTGGGGGAGGTGGTCTGGCTGGTGTTCCAAAATTTCTCAATTTTTGCCATGGGTAAGATGAAAAGGACCAAGTAGAACAATTTAACAACTCTGTGCTGAAAGCCAGAAGATTTTCTCCATTCTCAGGACAAGACAAGAGAAATAGAACACATCCAGGGTGGCCCTGTGTTTAGTTTTCTAATGTTAAGAGATTCTGTTTCATTTCAGAGATGGAGATTCACGCTTTGAAATCTGCTTGGGCAGCAACACTAGGCTGTAGGTGCTGTTCTTAGAAAATGAAAAGCTCATGACACTCAACTAATCATGTTTAAGAAACTGAAGGAACAGTGAGGCTCAAATATTTGCAGAGAAGCCCTGAGGGGAAAACCTAAATCCTTTAATGTGTTTCTTTAATGCTGATCTGAAATGCTCTTGAATGAATCCTGTATGAGCCATCCACTCCTGCAGGCAGAAATTTGCTGCTTCTCATGGGAATGACCATCAGAACTGAGACTGCAACAAATGAACCCACTTCAAAAGTGATATAATAGCTCCTGTGTACCTGGTACTGTGCTCAGCAGTTTTCATGCCTGACCTCATCTAATCTTGGCAATACCTTGTGAAACTGCCTGATCCCTGGAAGAGCTTCCTGAATCTGAATGTTCCCTGAAAAAGATCTTCAATCTATGTATACATGACTGAAGCTCAGAAAGACTGAGCAACTTGCCCAGATCACTCAAGTGTTAAGTGGTACAGAGCAGCTAGTGCCTGGCTTTTTGACTCCAAACCTCACATCCCTGACCTTGGTGTTGCCCGTCACTCACCTGTGGCCAGGCACTTGCTGGCATCGCCTATCTGTGTGGCCCGGATACGGTAAGGAGAAAACGGGATGTTGTCCCCTCCATAGGTGACCCCAATCATATAGCGCCCAGTCTTGTCAGGGATGTAGGTGACGGCATATGTGCCATCTTTATTGTCATGGACAACAGCTCTTTTGGGTTTTCCCTCTTGGTCCTGCAGATCACAGAAAAATGCTATTTAGGATGTTTGTCAACCTTGATGTATTTTGCTTAGTAATTAGCACCTCCAATGGGAGGAGAAAGAAATACTGGCTTAATATGATCCTGTTTTGTTTTGATAGAGATGGGAGGCTCATAGATCATGATTGTCAAGAGAGCACACAGAGTTTTAGCTCCAAAGATCCTGAAGTCAAGGGCAGCAGCTCAGCTCACATGGTGTCACATCCACCCCTTCTCTTTCCTTTACTAACAGAACCCTCATTATTAGCTAAGTACACTGATCCTAGAATACAAGGCTCTAGATTCTGGCATCCCTGTCATCAGGTACAGTCATATGACTGTGACTAACTTCTGCCAAATAAGATGGGAGTGGAAATCTCTGAGGGACTTCCCATTGGGTTGCTTAAGACAACTGGGAAGGCCCTTTTCCTCCCTTGCCTTTCTTTCTCCTTTGGCCTGCCATATAGATCCAACAGCCAGAACACTGGCAGCCCTGTGATCCATAAGGTAACCTTAAGGACAGAGCCACATCCTAGGACAAAGGAGCAGACTAAAGGAACCTACTTCCTTGGTGAGCCATAGAGCAGCTAGGTGGCTATCTCCAGGCATCTTTACTAAGAGAGAATAATCCCAAGTGTTTAAGCCATCTTTCTTTTTGGGCTTACTGAGATATGCAGCAGAACTTAGTCCTAACTGATCCAATGGGTAAAACATTCACAAATAAAAAAAATAGGAAGATACGTAATAGCAAAATACATGAGATTCACCACAAAGTGGCACTTGGACTCACACTCTCAAACCTGTCAGGTGGGCACACTTCTTTTCTCACACAGATATTGACTCTGTGAAAATCTAACAAATATGTGCATCAGGTCAGAAAATGATTATTCAACCACTATTCTTATCCCTGGCCAGGCAAGTAGGTCTTATTAATAAAGATTGGCTCCAGAAAATAACTCAGAGTTACCGTAATCTGGACAGCAAGCAGGCCTTCCCCAGCATCTCTGGCGTCAATGGCGAACTCCACAGGCAGACTGGCAGGCACCCCATAGGAGCTGATGCCAGGTCCACTGGCGGTCACTTTGCTGGCATCATATGTGGGAAGGACCTTGACCTTAAAGGGACTTGACAGATACAAACACACTCCCAGGTCAGTAATAATGCAGATCAACTCAGCTCCCTCTGACTTACACAGAGAAGTGGGCTGAAAGGAGGATTTCCTCACCAGGTGAGGCAGCAGGCTTAATCAAAGGACCACAAATCCAATTAAAATTTAGAGTCACAAGGTCAAAGCCTTCATGTGACAGACTGGCCTTCTCCTGAGTACATTCCATGGGACACAAACAGTGTGGGGCAGAAGGGCTCCCAAATTAGTTTAGGAAACATGGGGTAAAACACATTTGACTTAGGTGGGCACCATGGAGCACACCTGTAATCCTAGCCGGGAGGATCACAAGTTCAAGGCCAAAGGGAGCCTAGTAACTTAGTGAATCCCTGGTTCAGAAATTTAAAAAAGAGCTGGGAGTATGGCTCTGTGGTAGAGCACTTGCCTAGCACTCCCAAGGCCCTGGTACTGGAAAAAAAAAAAAGTTAACTCACTATTGCTGTGCTAGACAATGTTCACCAACATGGAAGGAATACTGAATTTCAGTTTAAATATTTCATCACATCTCATTCTATATTCATTTTTATTCTCTATTTAGAATGCCTTATGTGGTTCCTGATATATGAGTAAAGCCATATAGAGGTGTAACTTATGAGTTATGGATTTCCACATACCCAGAGGTATGTGTATAAATGCCCACATAAAATGTGCACATTGAGGGCACAAGTAAATTTTCCATCTTAAGGGCTGTAATTAAAACAACAACAACAAAAATTTTGGAGGAAGTTGCAGAGGTAAAGAGCTTCTGCAACATTTTTTATATCAATGCAAACAGGGACCAAAGCCTTCTGAGAATGTTCTAGAAAATGAATACCTTCTGAGAATGCTATAGTCAACTGTAGGGGCTGGGATTTAGCTCAGTTGGTAGAGTGTCGCTCTGCAATCTCTGAGGTCCCGAGTTTGATTCCCAGCACCGCAAAAATGGGAGAAGGACGTGGCAACCCACTCCCCAGGCAATCCCGAAACAATCGCTAATATATTCTTTTTCTGAAGACCCCCAACTTCTTAATTTCAGCTCCCCTTTAAACTAAAGGTAGATAAAAGAGAGAGGGCACAAGAGAGCAGGAACCACAAGTGGCAAGCCAAGTATATGGGAATGTGTATGGAGCTCACAGGATGAATAGGTGATGGCTGGGAGGGTGATGGGTGGGTGAGTAGCTGGATCACCAGGGTGGTGCCTGCCCATCCTGCAGCAGGTGGGCTGAAGGCTGGTGGGGACCCATTCCTCAAGAGTGAGGCATTTACCTTCGAGGGATCTCTTCATCAGCATATTTAACAGAGACCATGTAGGGCCCCTCCTGAGATGGGGTATAGGTCACCATGTGTGTGCCATCCCCATTGTCCACCACGTTCACTGGCTCCACCAGGCCTGAGGACAGAGATGACAGGTCTGAGTGATTTCCTGAACCCCCCACCTTCACTCTACCTTAGGCTGAGGTTGCAACAGGATCACATCCATCCCTGACAGCTATTGCTTTCCACTGATAGGTAACATAAAGGTAAGAAGGCCATAATCATACACCCAAGAAATCATAGGATCCACAATTCATGGTTGCAGAAATGACCCCAAGAGACACCTTTAGTTCTTTGTTGGCTACTGTCCACTCAGTCTGCCCTAGAGTATAATTAGGGAGATTGCCTGTGCTTGCTGCTGGAGGGTGTTGGATGAAGGTTCACGCTGCAGACACATCATATCCTTTCAAGCTAGTTAGGCATGCTTGGGATGTGGTAATTTTACTCTATAACTGAGGAAGTACCAAAGAGTCCAGAACTTTGAATGGCAAAAATTAACCAATAAGCTAGCCAGTCAAGATTTGTGGCCATTTTTAAGCAAAGACCACAACAGTGCCAACTTGCTGGGGTACAGGTATAGGGTAGGCAAGGGTGCCAATCCCATGGGGTGAGGGGATCCCCAATGGGATGACTGTAGGGGATGCTTCAAGATTATGTTAAAGCATAACTGAAGCATGCACTGAGTTGATAGGTTCTACATTTCAATTCTGAACATGAGAGTCAAAGATGGGTCAATGGCAAAGTAGGTTAACCAAAGCATGGCATGCTCATTAAGCACAACAGGTGAGGCAGGGTAAATCAATTTTACAGGTGAAGCCAGCAAAAGGCATTCAGGATACAGAACTGAAAGCAGCCTCCAAATGAGGAAAATGCAAACTTGTCTCCATAGTCACCTTTGGGGTCACCTTTAAAGAACCCTGAAATGGTTTTCAAGGAACTGCACCATAGGGATCTCACCTCATCAACTAAAACTGAAGGGCTGTTACTTGAGAGTCCTCCACATTAGAGGTTTATACCTAAGTAAAGCTTTCTCCTCCTCCTTCTCTGTCTCTGTCTGTCTGCCTGCCTCTCTCTCTCTCTCTCTCTCTCTCTCTCTCTCTCTCACAAACACACACACACACTCTGAGGCTCAGCAACTTCATAGAAGCAGATTCCAGTCCCATGACCTCATTTCCCCCAAACCACATCTGCCCTGAGCTTCAAAGGGCATAACCTCCTGCTGAACCTCATTAAGGAGAAGGTTCCTCTTCAAAGGAGGAAGCCACTTCTGGAAGCCAGGAACACGTCACAGAAGGAAAAAAAATCCAGATTACTTAAAAAATTAGGCACATAGTCTTATATGGGAAGAAATGCACATCTGAAACACTAGAAGAAGAAACATAGTTGCTTACCCAAAAAGGGCAAGCTTCACACACTCCAGGGCTTTGTCCCCAGTCAGCCTAGTGGCCACTCCAAACCTGAATTCCAAGCTGCCAATAGGCAGGCCAACTGCTAGCAAAACTCATTCCCTAAGAGAACTTTCTCCAGGGAGTTGAAACAATGATGAAGCCATATCCCTGGCATTCTCAAGATTCTAGTGTGTTCCGCATGAGCTCAAGCCATCTCAAAGACAGTTATCACCTCCAAACCCCACCAAACACCTCACAAACGCTAAAATAAGTATTGAAGCAGTCTCATGGACACAATTCATAATAGCCTGTACACTACTTGAGTCAACTGACCACTTAAAAAAGTGAAATTTTAAAAAGAAATTTTAGGGCCATGTTATTAAACAGGATAAAAAAAAAATTCTAGAGAAATAACAGGCCTACCTTCTTTCAGGTAGGATCTCCTACTGGCTAAGCAGAATATAAATCAATAAAGTAATTTAAGAAATTTAATTTTAGGCTCATGACCACACTCAAAAGCAAGTGCCTGCTCTGGGTCTCAGCTTTCCCTGCCCCAGGTGGGTAAATGCTGAGAAAGGGAGGATTGCATACTCACCTCGTGGGCCTAGAACCCTCACTTCCAGTGGGGCCAGGCCAGCCTTGCTACTGTCCACCGTGAAGGACTGCAGGATGCGGGCTCGGACGCCAGAGCCCAGTCCCGGGCCAGCGATTTTGACCTTGCTGGGATCTACGATGTCTTTCACGGGAACCCTGAAGGGGCTGCCTGGAAAAGATGTCATGAGATTCTGAGCACACAGCAATTAGAGACCCACCCTGTGCTCACCTAGCATCACACACTTGCTCCACCTGGACGTTTACTATATGGGCCTCGGTCAGCTCATCCCTCCTCTCTCTGTGTGTACTCATGTGCTCACTCACTGCTTTTACAACTTCCACAGAGCAACTACTGTGTGCAGACATTGTGCCACATGTAGGGCCCACAGCGGCTAATGGCCCTCCAAGAACCCATAGTGCAGGAGGACAGAGCAAGTGTGTCACTCTTATGTCCTGTGTAGCATTTGTAGGGAGGTGTAAAGGTAGAGACCTTAGGGGAAAACGGGCCTGGTCTGCTGGTGATCAGAGAAAGCTTTCCAGTAGCATCTGGGCTGAGACATAAGAGGGAGCAGATAACACCCAGGGAAGCTGATGGAGAGCTGCTTTGAGCAGAAGGAACAAGTATGGAGGCCTGGAGGCGATGGAGAAGACAGGCTGCCAGAAGAACTGAAGAAGGAAGCTGAGTGGGAGGAGTGCATGGAAAGGACCAGAGAGGCCTTACAGGCCATATCCAACCTCCTCCCCACAAATGGCCCAAGTCCCCCCCTAGATCTCTCTCCCTCCAACACACTGGGAGCCTTCTGACCACACAGCCTCTTGGTTCCCTGGCCGCTGGTGAAGTCTTGCTCTTTCTCTCTGATGGTAGGCCATAGTCCTGCTGCATGGCTGAATCCTGGGGTCCCTGAGGGCCTCAGGCTGTTTGAGGGTGTCAGTTTTAAAGACTGAGGAAGCATGGAGAATACAGATATAGAGATTCATGAGCACTAAACAGAGGAACAAGGGCAGGTCCAATTACCCTAATAGACACCCTATAGACAGGGACCTCCCAGAAACAGGAGTCCCAGTGTCCAGCACCATACCTTAGGCTGCCAAGACAATTGTCAAGGGGTTTCACATGCCCCTGGCCACATGCCGGAGCCCTGTGCTTCCTGTGACGTTTGGCAGTTGCCGGATATGTGCCACAGAAACCAAAGTCTCTATAATGCACCCCAGAAAGCTTATATTTCGTGGAATGTGGAATGGTAAACAACAAAGAACTGAGATCCTGCCTTCTTAAAAACAACTAGGTTTCTATGGCATCCAGTTTTTTCAGCCAAATGAAATAAATGGGCAACCCTGGCAAAGACAAGCACAGCCCTCCATCCTGGAGTTTTGGGAAACGAAAAGGAGATTTATTTCACAGAGTGACAGTTTAGGATTTCAATGTCAGCAGGTAACAGCCACAGGCTACCTCTGAGGCCAATCTCTAAGTCAGAGACTCCACTAGAAGTTGTCGGAACTCAGCTCAAGAGCACCCATGAAGCAACTTGCAAAGGCAAGACAAACTTAGGGCCTAAGTGAAAGACGCCAAGCATTATCTGCCAGTTCCATGCCCCAGGCAGATATCACCAATCAATTATGGCAGACCTTCTTCCTGACATGCTCTGAATCCCAGTCAATCCAGTGGTCTGGGCACCTACCACCAACAGACCACAGCTGGCCCACCACAGGAAACCAATAAGCCATTACGGGTTAGACCAGATATTCGCTTAAAATAACCCTATTACCCAGCACTTGGGAGGCTGAGGCAGGAAGATCATGAGTTTGAGGCCAGCCTGGGCTACAAAGTGAGGCCCTGTCTCAAAAACAAACAAACTACCTACCTGCTAGTGGTTTATACCAGGCCAGGAAAAACTGGGCTCAGATTTAACCACCCAGACTTCCGAGGAAAACAAATAAGAAGCTCGCAGGCCACCAAATGTTTCAATACCTCATGAGTTACCTTAGCTAAGTAGCCAGACAACTAAGATAGCAACCAATACCTTTCTAAATGTCTGTCTGGGACAGATCTGGGGCTCAGGAAAAACGTGCATTCAGCTCTGGGTGGCAACAGATTCTGAAACATAAAGAGACACCATCTACCTCTGATGGGAAAGTACGAAATGGGTCTTTTTCTGTTGTACTCAAAATTTGCCACTTGCCTCTGGCTCACTAGTCAGCCACAGGGGCTCAAACTTTCACTCCCTCTGCAGGGGAATTTTGCAGCTCATGGCATCCAGTGCTTTCCCAAGAGTCCAAACAACTCTGTTGCTGCCATAACCAAGGGAAGCTCATGTCTACTGCCGCCTGCCTGGTGGAAGCCACTGTGTCATCTTTCTAGGGGACAGGCAGTCTTCTGATGATTCTTGGTGCTCAACTCTCTCTCACAGTAAGTGCTTTGGGACTTGGGACTGGGAGCTTCATCTGTCTTGTCTATGGCTGAAATCCCTAGACTGGTGACCACAGTAATTTAAAAAATCTATGTTGAATAAGTTGAAGAGAAACTGGTCATTTTGAATGACTTAAAGCTTATATGGCCATCTGAGTAGAATTTGAGTTGAATGGCAAGGTGTTCTGATAAATGTGAGAGAAAGGGAGTGACCATGAATGTGTGTGTGCATGTTTGCATGTGGTAAGGCGGAAAGAGGGGACAGAATCAGGAAAGTGTGTGGTCAATGTACACTCCAGCTTCCTGGAAATCATTCCAGAAACCCAACAGTGGACCCGTCAGCCTATCCCTTCCTCTCCCAACATTACCCTAGCCCACTAGAGAAGAACAACATGAGCCCCCAAGGCCCTTGTTGCTCCTGGGTTCTGGTAGTGGTTTTGCCCTCTCCTCACCCCTCCTGACACAAGGCATGTGCTGGTGAAGGAATAGCCCTGGAGTCCCTGAACTTGCCTCCAGCCACAGCACACATTCTCCAACTCTGTTAGACAACATTCCATTAAGCAAACAGAACTAGAACCTGTGGAGATCCTCCTCCTTGAAACAAAGGGGAGGTCCTTCACTACCTAAGTCATATACTTCTTCATGGTTCAAGCCTGATAGCAGTGGTTCTCAATCAGGGGTGATTCTGTCCCAAAGGATAAAACAATACCAGAGACATTGTTGGTTGTTACAAACAGGAATGAGGAAAGGTGGTCATGATGGTGCATATCTATAATCACAGCACTCAGGAGGTAGAGACAAGAGGATTGCAAGTTCAAGGCCAGCAGAGGCTACACCACAAGTTCTAGGCCAGCCTGGGCTATGAGACCAAAAGCAAATCAAAACAAAAGAATAAAATAGGGGAAGAGGAGAGGACAGGGATGCTGACAAATAGTAGACAATGCATAGCACTGTCCTCCACACCGAAAAATTATCTTGCCCTAAATTCCAATGGCACCAAGGATCAGAAACCCTGTTTACAGTCAATGTGCACACATCATTAACAGAAAAAAATAATAATGAACAGAAATTTGAATTAGTATGTCTGTGTCAGCTGCCAAGATTGTTAATGGACAAAAACAAAAAAAACAAAAAAAACAAACAAGACACAGAAATAAGGTGAAAAAGAACCAAACACACAATAAAGTAGAGATTTTCAACCTTGTAAAAAGTCAGCTTTACCTTGAGTCAGGAACTAGGTCCTCTAATATATAAATCATTATTTTCAGTCAAAACTTTGAGCCACTGCGTTCTGTTATGTTACTGGTTCTATTGAGGGCTGAGATATTCTTGGTGATGCAGCCCTTGGGAAAATTCTCTCTCTGCAGCTGCTTCAAATATCAGACTGCTTTGCTTACTCAAGAGAGAGAAGGAAAATCAAACCTGTTTTCATGCAACATCAGTTATTCTTTAGTCTATTGCTCGAGGGATAGCTTACCTGGGATGTGGGCTCCTCCATATGTGATATTCACATCATAATCCCCTGGAGCAAAGGGGATGTACTCAGCACTGCAACTGCCATCTTTGTTGTCTCTGCAGTTTATCTTCGACTCTGATGGTCCCTCCACAGTTATGCCAAGCCCACCAATTCCTGCCCCTCTGGAAACGATTGGAAAAATGTCAAATCTATACACTCCATAACAGACTGTTTGATTACTGGAATTCACGTACAAACCATCCCATTTAGCCAATTGACTCTACTTATACCTCTCACACAGAGAATCTTTCAATAGTTTAACATAAATATGGACTACATACTTCCTTTCCAATGCAAATCCTTCATTTGTTTTTCTTACCTAATTGCGTTTGCTAAGACTGAAAATACAACACAGGTGTGTGCCTTAGGTCTTAAGCAGTTAGGTTCTAACACGGAGCTACATCCCCAGCCCACTTTGCAGTCAGTTGTAATAAGAATATTTCTAACATTTCATTTATATATGGGGTTAACTATACATTTCTGCATTAATAAGTTAAGGAGCTTTTAACTAATTCTAGTTGGTTCCACAGTTATGATGATTATTATCAAGTGCTTTTTGGTACTTGGTTTTTGTAATACTAGTCTCTATAGAAGAAAATGTTTCATATGTCATGAAAAATGCATCTTCCCAAAAGTTGGGAGATGATACACATGCATGATATAGCCACAAAACATTGTTAAAGCAGTATAGCTGGGCACGGTGGTGCACGCCTATAATTCCAGTGGCTCAGGAGGCAGAGGCAGGAGGATCGCAAGTTTGAGACCAGAAGCAGTCTGTGTAACTTAGCGAGACCCTGTCTCAAAAAGTAAAAAAAATGGGCAGAGGGTTCAGCTCAGTGGTCCAGCACTCAAAGCATGCAAGCATGAGGCCCTGGGTTCAACCCCCAGTACCACACACACACACACAAAAATTGTGAAAGCAGTGAAATTACCTAAGGTCACTTCTTGTAGAGAATCAATACACTGAACTTAGGGCCCTGCCTACCTGGTAACCACAGTGAAGACATTGGATTTGTTGGTAAAAGCCTCTTTCAATCCAGGACCTTGGGCATGGACTCGAGATGGCTGGCAGCCTTCAGTTACAGCCACTTTGAAGGGACTGTTTGGGATGGGCACATCATCATATGTCACCTCCACAACATGGAGACCTGTTCAAAACAATGAACAGAAACACATATTTACACAGGAATCACCTACTTGTGGGAAATGGCAATCTACTTCAGGGTCTTACCTAGCATTTAAGTCTGTGTTCTACAGTAGGTTAACTGAAAAGAGTAGATTAAGAAAATGGTAATGTTGATATAATCTAATTTTTTAAAAACAAAAGTTACTTATGCTTTCTGTTCTCTTGGCAGTCATATAACCTACCCAACAACCACCCTATGCAACTATCACTAAGTCCATATTCCAGTCAGTTGTCCTAGGCATACTACCCTGGTTTGGGAAAAAACCATCTAGTCATTAACCAAAGATAATGGGAAGCCCATAAAATAGAAAAGATATGCCTCCACAAAAAAATTAAAAGCATCTGTATCAGAATATTTATAGGAGCAGCCAGGCACGGTGGTACACGCCTGTAATTGAGAGGCTCAAGAGGCAGAGGCAGGAGAATCACAAGTTTGAGACCAAACGCAATCTGTGTAATTTAGCAAGACTCTGTCTCAAAAAGTAAAAAAATGGGCTGGGGGCGCAGCTCAGTGGTCCAGCACTTGCAGAGCATGCAAGCATAAGGCCCTGGGTTCCACCCCCAGTACCACAAAAAAAAAAAAAAAAAAAAAAAAAAAAAAAAAAAAAAAAAAAAAAAAAAAAAAAAAAAAAGAAAGAAAGAAAAGAAAAGAAAAGAATATTTATAGGAGCATATATCTAGGTAACGAGGATATAAAGTACTTTAATTTTTTCCTTATGCTTTCCTGCTCGTCATGATTTTTATAATCTCCAATATTCAAAAAAGAAATATGCAACTAACCTTCCACACTGCAACATGTCACATCATCATCCCATAACCTGCTCAAATAAGACTGATGCCAAACCCCAGCCCTCCTACTACACAACAAAGCCAGCAAGCCAGGCACTGAAGGGGCAGGTGGTCTGCTATGGAGGGAAGTTTCCATATTTCTACATTACTTTGCATTTCCCCCTGCTGAGGCAGGCTGAGCACATGGGTCAGGAGTCAGGACCAGCCACTGGGAGGAAATAGCCAAGCATAGCACTGAACAAGGGTCATATCCAAGGAGAAGGTGACTTACCTTTCTCAAAGGGCGTGTACTCCACCTGATAGGTGCCATCAGTGTTGTCCGTGACAAAGCACTCAGTGGATGCCCCCGAAGGGTTGGCAATGTGGGCCTTGATATGGTCACCCCCCACCTGGGTGAGGGGCCTTGAGTCAACTATAAAGTCAGTGGTGGCCTCCCGGAACACATCTACATAGCAAATACATAGACAAGAATGTCATCAACAACTCAGACACAAGAGCAAGCCCTAGAATGAAGGTTCTTGGCACTTAGGAACACATTAAAGTCTAATTTTATTGTCAGCGTAGTTTATCTGGCTGTCAAAATCAGGAATATTAACCTTCTTCCCTCAAAAGAAGCTACTTCCATGGTTACACCAAGTCACCAAATAACAAGGCCACCACTCAGATAAAGGTAGAGATCTGGCTAGTTGAGGTGGTGCACCCAATAATCCCAGCACTTGGGAAGCTGAGGCAGAAGGAACAAGAGTTCAAGGCCAGCCAGGGCTATTTGCTACATAGTGAGATCCTGTCTCAAAACAAAAACAAAGGTGGGGATCTAGGACGGGTTAACAGGTGAAGACAGACCATCTCTGTAGTGCATGTGGTTATTAGTCAGCACATTTTATACTTCATTCCAACCAAGTGCCAACAATACAAAATATTGAGTTTCCACATAAAAATCAAGGTTTCTGGCTTTGCCATAAAAACTAGAAAATCTGCTGACAATGCTGGGCACCATTCCCCATAGAGAAACAGACAAGGCAGGCCTGGCCGTAGTACAGCCTCTGGAAGTGAAATGTGCTCTGCTTTCACCTCAGTCACCCACAAAGGCTCCCTGAGCCAGACCCCACAAGTGAGCATCTTCTTACACCTTGCCTGGCCCCTGCAGGTGGCAGAGTTTGCAGTCCCTACTCTGCAAGCATCTGGTGGCCCTTAAGTCCCAGCCTCTCTCTCTTGTTTTGGAAACCCACCTTTTCCTTCTATTCCTGGACCAAAGACTTTGACCCTGCTCGTGTCGACAGCAGGATCCACCTTGACCCGGGTGGGGAAGTGTGGCACAAGCTCACCACCATACTTCATGGTCAGTGTGTACATGCCGGCTGTCAGCGGCACGTAGGTCACGGCATAGGTGCCGTCTTTGTTGTTCTGAATACAGACTTCAGCTTTTGCTCCTGAGTCTGAGATGGCTTCCAGGCCCAGGGCCCCAGGCCCTGCTTCTGAACAGTCAACACTAAGGAGCCCAGTTTCACCCACTTTCCCATGCTCAAGACCTGGTCCTGAAGCCACCACCTTAGAGGGATCAAATGGCATTTCAATGTCGGCTTTGAAGGGGGACCCAGGAATATGGACTTCTTCAAAGAGAATGTTGACGAAGTATTCCCCGGGTTTTGTGGGAAGGTAGGAGACAGAGCAGGTCCCATCGCCATTGTCAGAACATTCAATTTTGGCCTCACATGGACCTTCCACGGTGAGGCCCAAGCCTCCAGTTCCAGCTCCTTTGGTGTCAATGGTAAACTCAGCAGGCTTGCCAACAAGACCACCTTCCAGGCCAGGACCATGGGCCTTCACCTTTTGAACAAAGAATAACAGTCAGATTCTGCCTGAGCTGATATTGCTGCCCAGCTAGGCCTGCTTTCAACTCCTATGACCACAGCCAGCATGGCAGCACATCTCAGTTATGTGGCCCTTCCCCCTGTGGCCCACTGTGACTGTCTCTTTCTCTCTCTCTCTCTGTCTCTCTCTCTCTCTCTCTCTCTCTCTCTCTCTCTCACACACACACACACACACACACACACACACACACACACACACACACCAGTGAGTCAGAGCCACAAAGCAGGCAGGGCCATGGGTGGTTAAGAACGCAATCCAACTGCAAGGCCCAGGCCAGAGGCAAGGGCCTGGGCAGCAGGAGCAGGAAGTGAAGGAGGCAGCAGCCCCTCCTCCACTCTCCACTCTCTTCTATCCAGCCCTTCTGAACCAGCTGGACTTGAGACCTAACATCTTGTCCAACAAACACACACAGGTTTCCTGGATTGAGGATTCACAGAAAAGCTTTCATGGATGTCACTGCAGCATGGACTGCTACACTTCAGTCCACAAATTCTGTGTAATGAAAGACTAAACTAGAGCTCGGCATGGTGGTGCACACCTGAAATCCCAGTACTCGTGAGACTGAGGCAGGAGGATCGATGTGCGTTCAAGACTGGCCGGGACTACATAGTGAGTTCAAGGCCAGTGTGGGCTACTTACAGTGAGGCCCTATCTCTAAATAAATAAATAAAACTTATACTGTTTTTTAAAAAGAGGAAGAGACAAGGCTTTTATCTCTGATTCAACACATAAGACAGTTTTATAAATTCATGCCATTCAGATCACTGGAAGTACCCCAAAACCCTTGGGTCAGGGATACGAAGAAGAAATGATTATTAGGATAATATAGTTTTTTAATTAGAAATTTTTAATGTACATCATAATGTGATTCATTTTGACATGCTTTTCGTTGTGACAATTTTCATATATGCAATTTGATAAGCATTATTCATATAGGTTACCCCTTACCCTCCTCTAAGTTTCCCCCCTACCCCCCTTCCCATCTAAGTTTCCCATCCAAGTCTTCTCTATCTTTTACTATATAGTATTTTTCTATAAGGATAATATATTTTAATATTACATTATTTTATCTTCTATAAGGAGAGTTAAGCCTGTGGACTGGATACTGGGCTAAGGACTCCACATTCACTATCTTACCTCATCCTTATAGGCTGGCTTTGAAGCAAAGACAATCATTATACTCAGAGATGAAGGAAAAGGTCTCTGAGACACATAGTCCCTCACCAATGTCTTCCAAATACAGAGAGAAGAGGAACAGGGCCATGACCCAGCTTCTCAGGGGAGACTTCACAAGGAATTGTAAGAGAATGACTGTCACTGGGAACTTACTGTTCTCACAATGACTTTCCAAAGATCTTTGCCAGGCAGGACCAGAGGACTGGATGTCACATTTGACAACAATGGAGCAAGCTCTGCAACAAAAACCAAAGCTGACCTTGGTGGGATCTGGTGGCAGTGAGGCCTCCACGGTGTAGGGGCTCCCGGGTGCAGGGTGTCCATCGTAGGTCACGTCTACAGCATACAGCCCCTCCTCCCGAGGGATGAACTTGGCTGTGCTGCTCTCCCGGCCGGCCACGGGTGCCACCAGGCAGGGTACAACCTTCCGAGAGGGGCTCAGAATGGTCACATCCAGCTTCCCCTGGCCTCCTGCCCCCCTGGTGTCGATGGCAAACTCCTGATCCTTCCCAACCTCGACCCCTGGGAAGAGAAAGAAGTTGAGGTGATGAACGGCACATTTTCAGCAGTAAGAAAAATTGTAAGCAGGGAAAAGATGGTTCTTGGGACATGGGACTTTAACTCTGTCTCTACAAGCAATAGAAGATGCTGAGGACAAGAAACAAAACTGAGTAAATGTAAGTACATGTCATTCTCAATAACAATTGGCATAAGAACAATGATTCATTAACAGCTATCACTTACTAAATGCATTTTATATGCCAGGCACAAACAGCACATTGTCGTCGTCTTTGATTTTCACCACGACCTGATGGGGTATTTATTGTTAATAAACGGACTTAATACATAGGGAAACTGAGGCTTGGAGAGGTTAAGTAACTTGTTCAGGAGGATACATCTAGCAGGTCACGAAGCTGCGACTGGAACCTGAATTATCCTTCCTCACAATCTGTTTTGTAGATTATAACTAGGAAGTTATAGTCTACCACTGTCCTCTTCTTTACTGACTTATGCTGAAAACTTTATACCGAAACACTCCCACAAGCCAATGTTTTATTTACTAACTCTTGAGAGGAAATTCAATCCAACACCCACCCCTTCTCAATGCAAAAGTCACAGAGCTGGCAAAGGGAGGGATGCTGAACCAAGTCCTGAGAACTGACTCTGTGAAGGTTTTTGGAAGGTCTCTGCAAAGCAAGGTTACAGGAAATCCAAGTGTTATTTTGACAAAAATAGGGAAAAGACTTCAACCAAAACAAAAGCACTAGGAATGCAAAATCTTGACTCTGCAGCAATATGGGGCCTGCCAAGATGAACACTGCCTTTCAAACGCAAAGAGGCTTTTTACAATCGACATTATGTTTTTCCTGTTCTGGAGTCAAAACTCTCAGGGTGTTGGGGAAAGGAATGGCAAGGGGACACATGAAGGAGTTGGGCAGTGACTGTTCATATGCTCAGAGTTGCTTGTCCCCAGCCACAACAGCCAACACAGTGAGCTCTCACTTTGGGGCCTCCAGAACTGGGAACTGGCCTCATCTACAAATTGTACATTTTGGGCACAGTCAAGGAAGGTGCTCACTGAGGGCACTGCTAAAACCCTGGGGAGCCCTCCCAGGAGAACAAAGGAGGCCCGCCCTGTGCATATGCACTAGCCCTGCTGGGTTGGTGGCCTTGAAAGTAGGTTGAATGAATGTGCAGCACTAAGGTGCATCCAGTCTGGGACCACCTGTCAGTTGACACCAAGGGGTATCTAGGTGTGAATGCTATCCAAGATGCACTGACTTCAAAAGGCAGGCTGAAGCTATACGAGCAAAGGATAACTTTAATCCAAAATCAACACTGCCAAATGTTTTTACCAGCATGCCTATATGTGTTGATGAGCAGGGAAGGTGTGGGAAGAGAAACTGAACTGCTTACTTTGGTCAACCCTAGGAAGGGGGAGAAGTGATGGTTAAAATGGAATTAACTCTTACTTACATTTTTTTTTAGATCAAAGAATGGATTTATGTACTACTTGTGTAAAGAATAATTTTACGGTCATATATGCACCATGTGAGGCTGAGTGTAAAACAGCAGTGGTCATATTGTATTTTTTCATAATAAGAAATTTTCCACAAAAAGAAAAATTAAAATGTTTTACATAAATGAAAACAGCTTAAAGCCTTAAGATTCCTAAAAAGCTAAAGGAATATTGGGATGGGGAGAGAAGTGGATGCAACATGGTCATGATTTCTGAGCACCAAGGCGTTGATTTTTATGCATGATTGTTGACTTTAATGTGACTCAGATGTCAAGGACAGGAGACACAATGAGGAAATCATTCAAAAGCAACAACTCCACCTTTTCTCCCAATGAAACTTCCTGCAATGACAGTCAACAGTTACAGAGGGCTGACTATGTACCAGCCTCTGAATTATCAGCTCAGCTAATCTCACAATATTCCCCTGAATGTTCCTGCTGTACAAATGAAAAGGCTTGGTGAAGTTAAGGGGCAGCCAGGTCACAGAGCTGTTTTATAATGTGGTACACATTCAAAATGAAGTCTACCTATCGAATGGCAAAAATCTCTTAAAATAGAATTTGCAGAGAAGCCAATTTGCAGACATGGAAATCTAACAGCAGCCACACATGCTGGTTTTCAATGACCCATCCCCTCCACCAGACACTTACTATTTTCCAGTCCATTGATTTTTATCTTGCTCAGATCCAGTGGAGCAGCAATGCCCACAATAAAAGGGCTTTTAGGGATGGGATCACCACCATAAGTCACCAGAACCTGCATGTTGCCCTGGAATGAGAGAAAAAAAGTACTTCTGGATACTAATGCACCAACCTACCCTCTGGAATCTTCATTCCTTTCAGAAACACAGTGGACTTGACTCCAATTCATTTAGAAATCATCTCAGATACATTTCTTCAAGCATTTAAACTCACAGCAACAACAGAGAAATCAGATCAAATAAGAGTGGCTACTAACAACAAAGACAAGTTAATAAGCATTTACTTCCCGGGTTCAATTCCCAACACCACAAAAATGGGAGAAGGACATGGCAATCCATTCCCAAGGCAATCCCGAAACAATGAGCCATTGAAAACCCTATAAGGGTTGTTATGTGTGGCACACCACTACAGCACCTAACAACAACAATAAAGCACTGTGCTGGGCTGGGGTTGAGCTCAGTTGGTAGAGTGCCTCTCTGTGCTCTCTGAGGTCCTGGGTTCAATCCCCAGCACCACAAAAATGGGAGAAGCAACAGCAGGCATGGTGGCGCACGCCTGTAATCCCAGTGGCTAGGGATGGGGGAGGCGGAGGATCACAAGTTCCAGACCAGAGGCAGTCTGCATAACTCAGAAAGACCCTGTCTCAAAAAGTAAAGAAAATGGACTGGGGGCACAGCTCAGCACTTGCAAAGCATGCAGGCACAAGGCCCTGGGTTCCACCCCTAGTACACAAAAAAAAAAAAAAAAAAAAAAAAAAAAAAAAAAAAAAAAAAAAAAAAAAAAAAAAAAAAAAAAAAAAAAAAAAAACACAGGAGAAGGACCAAGGAACCCACTCCCTAAACAATCCAGAAACAATCAGCCATTGAAAACCCTTTGAGGGTTGCGATGAGTCAGACCCAACTTGATGGCACCTAACAACAACAAGAAGCACTATGCTATGCATTTTTATGCATTCCCGTGGTACAATCTCAATAGTCCTAGGGGTAGTGCCTACTTTCAACCAGATTTTCCAGGACAGTAACCAGGGCTTAGTGAGGCAAAGGAACTTGCTGCCTTCACACACATGTTCACTGTGTATGCTATGCCTCACAGCCATGACACCCAAACTTGTATCCCTGCTGCTCTGCCATGTCACCTCCCCAGCAGACACACAGCCAGTCCCAGCCAGCTCCAGCCATGGATACTGCCACTGGGCCTGAGGCCTCTAAACAAACAGAACCAGTTTCTCCACATGCAGGTAGTCAGTTTCAGGCCACCAGCCTGCAAAAGGGATTTGTAGTGGTTCACAGGCAGCCTCTCAGGCAGCCCACGCAATCTACCTGCTGTTTCTCATGAAGGAAAGAAAAGCTGTTAGTGTGAAGTCACACTGCCATGGAATAGGGAGGTGCCTGTACTGGTGGAGCTGCGGAGGTACCACTGCTGTTCTCCTCTCACCGGTCCTGGACGCAGTCACTGCTAGCTTCCTTTCTCCATGTCCTCAGTCCCCTCCCCCCACACAAAGCCTCTGTTAACACCTACTCCTGCCTCAGGAGATCAAAGTCCCCATCGCCTGCCTGGTCCAGACATAACATAATGGTTGTGGGCGAGAAGACTATAGGAGGGAGACATGATCTCCCCCTAAGAATCTAGCAGGCAGGCTCACGGGCACACAGGCCGTACTGCAAGCTGTCACTGAGCAAGTGTTAAAAGGGTGTACCTTCTGGCCTATGTATATTTTCTCACATTCCTTTTGTAATAAAGAAGGGATAAAGAGCCAAGAAAAAAAATAGTTGCATCAATGGAGGGAGAAGGATTGATTTTCCAGGATTTTTAACACTGCGCATGAAAATAATGGGCCCCCTACATCAAGGGTATAACATTTCATGTTAAAATGTGCACAAGTCAAATTCAACAGAGCTGGGAGCTGGCCAAGGGACAGCAAAGATCTCCTTGTGATGCCTGAGGACTGACTTGTTACTACAGCCACTATGTATCCCCAAATGCCAACTCTTCTTGAGCTTCTGTGTGCCCCTAAGTCCCTAACTCCTTGTCACTGGGCCTCAGGGATAACCAGGGGACCCAGAAATATCTCCCCCTTGCACCCCCTAAGTATTTTGGCCACTTCTCTGAACAGGTCAGGAGTGAAAGAAAAGTCCTCTTCCAGTTTAGCTCAGTTGGTAGAGTGCTACTCTGTGATCTCTGAGGCCTGGGTTCAATCCCCAGCACCCCTAAAATGGGAGAAGGATGTGGCAGCTGACTCCCAGAATAATCCCAAAAATAATCAGTCATTAAAAACTCTATGAGGGTCATTATGAGTCGGACTCAACTCGAAGGCACCTAACAACAACATCCCAATAAAGAAACTATGTTCTCGTTACCAGTGGCAAAAGCAAAACAAAAACTCAGATAGGAAATGAACTCTCTTAGATAAACAACCTAACAAGAGGGAGGGGAAAAATTCACAGACTTGTACCAATGTTTATAGCATTTCCAATTCCCGGCAAGGTCCAGCTAAGGAATGGACTAGGATTTTTCCCTATGGGGCTGCAAAGTGAGGGCCATCTGGGCAGTGACCATCTGTGCATTTCACAAAGTTGTGGGTGGTCACAGGACAATTCTATTCTCCCCATATATGCTTCTCAGACCTCAGCCTTATTCTGCAAAAGACAGCTACATAAGACACTGACCCAAAAGCTCAGAAGAGGATAGACCCCAAGAGTTACCCATAGCCCCTCTCCTCCAGTTCCCCTATAAACACCCCTGAGAACATTTCCGATTAAGGAACACTGCCCGGGGAGGCTGTGTGAGCTCATGGGGTTTCCTGAAGGTGTCACAATATCACAGGGAGCTGCTGATTCCCAGTGGCTCCTGATGCAGTATGTACAAGAGTTGCTGCCCTGAGCTTCTCAAACTGTTCTGCATAGGGGAACTTGGTGCAAGAAATTTAAGCCATTCGAGGCCACAGACAAGCAAATGCAAAGAAGGCAAAGTCCTAAAATAAAAACGTTTCTATAAAATTGAGAGTTTGCCTGGCCTCTGGGAGGGTCCTGAAGCCCCGCCTACCATGTCCACTCCTCTAAGGCAAAAAGAGCTCTAACCATTGTATCCTGACAAAGATGGACACATCCAGCTCAACACATCATTGTGAACACCTGCAAACTGTCACCTAGGGACCCTGCCAAGGAGATCAGTAGCCCTGCAGGTATCAGGGAGTAATCAGAGTCCTGGGTTCCTCAGGCAGACAGGGCTAGGGCTTCTCACAGGGACAGTCTGTATTCTGAAGGGGAAACACCCACAACCGGCCAAGACATATTCATGCCTCTTCACTTATACCAAGCACTTGCCTTTCTGGAAAGTTCTAGCCTGTTATCCCCAAAAATCACCATGAGAAAGTGCACCCAGAGGCATCAGCCCTCAAAGAAAGCCCCCTCCTCTCTGTTGGGGAAAGCTTTCTGATCAGCCAAGGCCTTTTCAGCACATCTCACAGAAGAGCTCTCAGGTATGCTTCCTTCACCTGATCTTGAGCTTTTAACTACTCCTCAGAATGACAATTCAAAGGAAAACAAGGAAAGGTTGGTCAGACTTTTCTACTAGATTACAATGTTTCTAGACCATCCCTGCTTGTCAATCAAGGCACCCTGTCTGTTACTTGCTCATTCAGCCACTAATCCATATGGAATATCAATGGTGCCAGGCCCAGTGCTTGGGGCTGGGGATGGAAAGATACAGCAGGACATGCTATCCTGTCCTGGAGGGGAAGAAATATGTCATCCATCTTTTTTTTTTTTTTTTTTTTTTGCCATAGAGAAATATGCAGAATTGCAAATGGCCCAAATAATGAAAATATAAGACTCACTTTCAACAACAAAGAAGGACCAGGCAGGCACCTTGTAAGACATTTGCACTAAAGGCAACAATCAACACCAAGACTACACCAAGTTCCTTGGACATATCACAGTCAGCATTTAGATAAACAGCTCCAAGAGGCTACTCAGCATGCCCACAGTCCTCAAACATGCTGCTATCAGAGAATTAGATGAACTTGACCTTGGGGTGATTCTGACGTATGGAGCCTCCCACTCCAGCATCACTTCACATGCAACAATGCTCTTGACCTCCACCATGATTGGCAGCTGGGGGCACATAAGGCAATGGGTTTGCCCATCCTTTCAAGGAGTGTAGGTCAAATTTTGTCCTTATCTTGCTGTCTGCCACTTACTAACAACTCAGCAAAACAAAAGAAGGTATGTATCAGATGTAGGAAAAAGCAATGTCACAAAATGATTTTAGAAGAACCTATGACCTTGTGATCTTGGTCAGTATGCATAGCCATGGTTTTCTGTTACCTTCTCCTGAGGAATCTGGAAAACTAACAATGAAGATGATGTCAAGCTGGTGATCCTGGTATAAGGTCATAGCAGCCCTCAGAACCATCAGGGAAAAAACAATTACATACTTAAAACCGAGTGGCTGACGAGAAAAGGATGCTCTATCTACAAAAGTGTGTCTTACTGCTAATAATAACAAGGAACCTCTCATTAGGATTTTTTAAAAGAACAGGAAGAAGTAGGTCAGGAGATAAGAGATCACATTTATAACACAGTGTATAGAAGCTGGCCCAGAGAACTCCTTGCACTGTCAAGGAAGTGCTCAGCAAAGATTTCATCTCTAAGGATATATAGTTCCCAAAGGAAGAGGGTCAGCCACACCATTGCCTCATTCTCACCCATTCAGCTCTTGGCCAGCTCCTCACTGAGCGGGGGCCCAGGTGGAGCAATATTCAAGCAGGGTTTCTGCAGACAGCATGGCCCTTCTTGTCCTAGTAATGGCATTTCTCACACAGGGGACTCTTTCCCTCCAGAACGAAGGACTCTCAGATGCTTAAACACAAACTGTTTACAATGCAAGGCGTGAGTATTAAAATCCAGACTTTCCTGGCAGGATGTCTGCTGCCCAGACTCTGGAGGTATGAACATGATGCAAAACAAAATTTTAAACAATATAATGGGTACATAATTTCAGTTGTGCCAGATGAAAAGAGTGGTGGAGCTGGGTGGTGGTGGTGATGCCTGCATGACACCATGAATGTATTTCATGCCCCTGAAGTGTTTGCTTCAGCATGGTTACAATGGTATACGTTACAAGTATTTTGCTCCTATAAAAAAATAATAAATTGTTGAAAATGTTTAAGCAAATAGACATGAACTTGTGTAAGCAAGGGGTGTTTTTTTTTTTTTTTTTTTTTTAGACCTTTATTGCATAAAATAACAAAATAAATCAGCCAAGATGGCCAGATCCGTCTGAATTCCTGCATTTTGTGAAAGGGAATAATTTGCTGCCTTAAATAGTGCTTCAGGCCTTAGGGACTAAAAGCTGAACTGGCTCTTTGAGGAAAGACCCCACTAAAACACCTCATAAACCAAGCTAAAAGGGCCAGCAAAGAAAAATGCAGGTGTGGCAGCTCTTTTGCTGTGAGTAATTAATGAAAGACTGAGAGGCAACAGGAAAGGAGGGGGAGGGAGAGTGGGAAGAAGAGAGATCGTGCCTGCGCACATGCGCAGGTTCAGAGAAAGCAGGTCTGTTAGGTTCTAATATCAAAAACTCAATGTCTCTGATAGAACCCAAAATGAAGGTGCAGATGTGGGACTGGCTTCCTCTTTGTTCTTCAGGAATCCCACAGGCCACACCGATAGGCTTTCTTTCTACCAACGCTCCCTGAGAGGCTCAGGCTAGAAAACCACCTCCCATAGCTGAGCACAGCCACAGGCCTCTGATGTCACAACACTATGTGGAAAGCAGCCCAGCCAGCAAGGCAGGGGACACCGTGGGCCCTACCTGTTGGGTGGGTGTATATTTAACAGTGTGGGAGTAGTCATAATTATCAATGATATCCAAGTCCTTCACTGCATCGCCAGGAAGGGGGCTGCTGAACTGCACGTTGAGTGGGGCTTTCCCGGCCCCCTTAGTGTAGACAGTGAAGTGGGTCGGTTTCCCATTTTCCACTCCTGGAAGATGAAGTGGGGAGACAGGGTTAGCTGGAGAGATTTCACTTTTAGAACCAGTCAGACAGGTTCAACAGCACCGCTCTGCAAAGGCAGCCAGAGACCAGCAGCCAGTGAGGTGGGTGGCAGGCACACAGCTCCTCCCACATCAGAGCCCTCGGTGGAGAGCAGCTCCTCCAGGTCTGGACCAAACACAGCAGTGGCGGTGGCTGCAGAAGGCCCAGGATGGCCTCGTCCCACCATCTTACCTGCTCTACTGAGCCCTGGGCCTTCTGCCTTCACTTTGCTGGCATCATGGGAAGGGTCCACTTTGACTCTGAAAGGGCTGGAGGGGATTTCCTGTAGCAGAGACACTGTCTTAGAAGGAAAGTCCCTGAGCAACTGCCAGAGCTTTGCCTCCTACCCAAATGTAAAGGGTGAACCTTGGTACAATGTCTAATTTAGTGTGTGGTGAAGAAACTTTTTTTGGTGGGGAGGAGTCAGTATTTGAGGGCTGAACCCAGGGCCTGGTGCACACTTTGCAAGCGCTCTGACACTGAGCTGCACCTCCAGACCCTTTTTTATTTTTTATCTTGAGACAGGTTCACGCTAAATTACACAAGCTACCTCTGGCCTTGAACTTATGATCCTCCTGCCTCCACCTCCCAAGTTGCTGGCATTATAGGCATGAGCCACCATGACTGGCCATGAGGAAACTTCTATTACTGCAGGTGAAGTCCGCACACACTACCGTCAGATACAGGCCATGACAGGTCACTCGCTCATACTTGGAGTCTTGGGGCACAAATAAGTCTGAAGACTCTGAGCCTTTAACACCAAATGTTTGGGTACTAAGGATAAAAAAAAATACTACCCAGAATAAAACCAAAGCTAACAACAACACATGGGGCCAGGGACAACTGACAAAGTTTAGGACAATAAAAATGTAATCAGAAATAGAATGCTTATGATTCTTCAGAAAGAATGCCACAGATTGTCAGAATAAAAGCAGAAGAGATAACTGCATGAGGTCAATTCAAGACCTTTAACTTAGGCACAGACTGTTCTCCTGAGGTTCCTATTTTGCTATAAAGTTAATTTTAATTACTAGGATTTCAAAATTCCCTGGTTCAGTGTACTGCTTACCCTACCATCACTATCACACATCTGACACTTCAAAAAATCTCTTGATATAAAATTTAAGGGTGTAGGCCAGAGAGTTATTGCTGCTAAGAGGTGAAAATGAGACCGCATCTAGAAGTTGCTTAAATTTCCAATCAAAAGCTTAATAAAAGTTTATAACAAGTCAGTCTCTTTTCAGAGTTGTGGGTATTTTTCTTCTTTTTGGTTTTAAGGAATCAGAGAGAAAAACTACTGAGGAGAGTTGTCAACATCTTCCCTCTTGCTAAAATACCAAAAAAGAAATAGGCACACAAGCAGCGAGAAGGAACCCATGCCCACTTCCCCCTGTCCTTTCCCGTGTGAAGGAACCCATGCCCACTTCCCCCTGTCCTTTCCCTGGCCCAAAACACACCTCTGATGCAAAGAGAACTTTGATAGTGTATCGCCCAGCAGCAGGAGGTACATATTTGACTGTAAATGTGTCATTGGCATTGTGAATAATGTCAAAATCCACGTCTTCCTCATCCTCACTTAACACCCGGGCATCACACTTAATGCCAACACTGACATCACCTGCAACAGACCAGCTTATTAGCACCATGTTACAAGAAAGGGCATGTCCTGTGTAATCACCGTGCAGCCTGGGCTAACACTCCAAAAGAGCTATTGGGAAGTTTCCAGTAGGAAACCTAAGAAAAGGAAGATGGTTGAGGGTTTTAGAAAAGGGATATCACCAAGGAAGCAACACAGAGGCTCATTAGGTGAACAATTACCTCTCCAGATGACCTACTTCCTGGTTCAAAGTTCACTGCCCTCCACACATTATGAAAAGAATTTTCTACCCCAAGAAGCAATAATCAACAGGGGGTGAGTGAAGCCCACTCTCACCTTCTCCAGCCTCAGTACAGTCCACTGTGAAGTGAGTGGGTTCATTTGCCTTCAGACCACTTCTCTCGACACCTGGCCCAAACACTTTGACCTTCTGGGGATGACTACCTTGCCCAATGTTGACCTAGGAAAGATATGGAGAAAGTCACCAAGTGTTCCTCCACTTGGACCCAACAAAACACTGTTAAGTGGTCCTTTGGGGCAGCACAATGCACTCTGCCCTTCAAGCCACCTTTCCAGCCCCACCAAGGATGAGCACTTTCCATTATCTGCCATGGAGCCCCGACCTGGCTCACAACTGGTCTTTTTTTCATATAGCCAAGATTCGTCTCCCAACTTACCCTGTAGGGGCTGTGTGGGATGTTCACACCTCCCCAGACTACAGCAATGGTGTGCTTGATGGCCTTGACCGGG
Source organism: Pedetes capensis (assembly GCA_007922755.1). Lineage (NCBI taxonomy): Eukaryota > Metazoa > Chordata > Mammalia > Rodentia > Pedetidae > Pedetes > Pedetes capensis. The sequence continues at coordinate 47,685 of VMDO01001709.1, read as the reverse complement.
GTGTAAGAGCAGGCATATGTGCCATCCATCCGGCTCTTCATCTGGATGTCAATGGGCTGACCTTCCCCATCCTGCAAAAGAGTCACAGCTAGGAATAGAGGTGGGCCCCATACTATCTCCACAACTGGGGCCACCACACGCTCCTGAAACAGTCAAAGCACCATCCACCTAGCTAATGAAACTTTATGGAGTAACTGCATCATGCCATGTTCTCAAAATGTAATGATAGCAAGTAACAAAATCCTTTTTTTTCCTTTTCTTTTCCTTTCTTTTTTTATTATTATTTTATTTTAAGACAGTGACTATGTTGCCCAGATTGGTCTCAAACTGCTGGACTCAACTGATCCTCCTGCCTCAGCCTCCCAAGTACTGGGACTACAAGTGCCTCCCATTATTTATTTTTAATTATTAACAATAAATAGCCCCCCCCACACAGCCATCACCACTCAATGCTAATTAATTTCAATTCTTGCATTTAAGTCTTTTGGCCAATTTCAATTAAAATAGACAAATATATTTTGAATTTTGTTTACAAACCTCCCATCAGGGCTGAAGAAGGTTCAGCCACACTGAAAGACATTACAGGGTAATCTGAAATAATCTAGGCTTCCTTCCACAGAATACAAATCACAAAGATCAAGAAAACATCTTGCTTTGTGTTAAGTCTCTTTTAAACTTCATATAACCCCACGAGATAACATTCTTATTATTCATAATGTGTGGATGAGAAAACTGAAGATCTGACGCACTGGGAAACCCGCCATTATACTTTCAATATGACAGTTACAGGTGGGCCCAGAAATGTACCTGAGCAAATATCTTCAAGGGAGCTTTTCCAGCATCCTTAGGATCCACAGTGAACTCGGCTGGGTTGTTGACGATGCACCCAGATTTCTCCAAACCCGGCCCATACGCTTGGACCTGAAACAAAGGGCCAACAATGACTGGTTCTACATCAGGCCTCAACTAATCCCTTATGTGATGACTGCTCACCAAGAAATAGGGGGAGAACAAAATGCCTCATGCCTACTTTTAAGGTATCCATCTAACAGGATAGTTATGGGAAAGAAAATACTAAAGCAGGCTCTAGCTTAAAAACAAATAATATCAATAACCTCTCATGAAACAACAACCCCTCTAACACTAAGTTCAAACTAACTTATGTTCTATGCCTTATTCTGAGCTGATCAGGAAGAACTTCTAGTAATTGGGGCAGGGACCTCCAGGCATGACTGGTTTCAACATTACCACAGACAACATTCCAAACATTTGCAGCCCTCAGAGAGCAAAGGACAAGAAGTGAGTCAAAGACAGATAGCTACGAGGCTAAACTGACATCAGTCTATGGGCAACTGGCCAAACAAGCCAACAGCAGCATGTAAGGGAGTGTGAGGCCACCTCCTCTTGGCTAGACTGGCTCAGACTTGATGCTTATCAGCCTGCAAAGGGACTGAGAGGAAGCTCTTGGAAACAGTGCTCCAATTTAAGAGAAGTACAGTGGGGGAGGCAATAAGCTTGATCTATGGAGCATCTTGAAATAATAACTATAGGAAAAACTACAGGAACTGGTAGTTTACATATATAATACTTGGGGTGCAAGGAAATACCACTAGAGCTCCCTACACAAGTCAGCACTATGTTAATGACTGTGACTTTGAATTGACTGAGAAGTTCTAGGCAGTAGATACTACTACCATCCCCCATTTCATAGAGGAAGATGCCAAGAGTCAGAAAGGTGTACTATTTGCCCAACATTATAGAATTGCTAAGAACACTAGCAGGATTCAAGTCTAGGCCCAATCCTTCCTACCATCTAAACAGTTTGTCATCTCTCAACATGCTGTTCATAGCCCAACTCTTTAGGGGCAGGGGGCTGGCAGAAGGGGTGTCAGGAACCAGGGAAGAGGGGACAGAAACAAGACAGGTTGTTCACCAGATCTGGGTTGTAGTCTCCTGTGGCGGGGTGGATGAAGGCCATATATGGGCTGTCCTTGATATCTTCATCATCACACATGATGTGAACAGCATATTCTCCAGGCTCCTTGGGCCAGTATTTGACATCACATGATCCATCATTCTGGTCATCATACTCAATCTTCGCCTGGGAAGGGCCTTCAATGGCAAACCCTGGGGGGTGGGGAGGGGAGGGGAACGGGCCTCCCTGGTTACACCATGGGAATTATTTCTTTCATGTTACTACCAACTCATTCTCTCTGCCTCTGAAAAAGCCAAACACCGACCAAAAGACTGAATTCATTTGCATGCTTTTTGCACAAAACCAAGGTCAATGGGTCTTCACTTGAGATAGAAGGGTTGAATTAGATATATTTGGTTTTTACATCATCTAAGAGGGGCATACCAGCGAACCATTCTGTTAGCAAGATGGCAACCTATGGCAAAAGCCTTGAACTGATATCCACTCCCTACCCTGCCAAACCACCTCTGAGCTTTCATTTGAAGGAAGTAAGTGAAGATATGCACTCAGCATTACTTATGTAGCAAAACCTTGTAAGTAACTTGAGAGCCCCAAAATCGATATATATGGACAAGGGAATTCCATAGAAGCCATGGAAAATGAAGGCATGCCCTCTATTTACCTGACACATAAAAATATAAAGCCTTTCTCCAGTTAGTTTTTGTGGCAAATCAATATTTATGTGTATGTACAGGAAAAAAACCTACAAGTGTATACCAAAAGGTTAACAACTTTTCCAGACTAGAAGGCTATATCAAGATGATTAATTTTTGCAGTGGGGAAAACTAAACATGATTTCTTATGTTTCCCTCTTTCACTTATTGCTTTGTCTAAAACTGGTGGCTCAAGGACCAAATCTGGCTCAGTACCTATTTTTGTCAATAAAGTTTTACTGGGACATGGGCACATCCATTCATTTATGTGGCAGAGTCACATAATTGTGACACACCATATGGCCCATACAAAAAGTTTGCTGACTCCTAATCCATAATGATCATGCATTATGTCAGCTGTGTATTTAAAATATACTAAGTTATCCAAAGACTGTATTTACTTCCCAAATGTCAAATTTCAGCAAAATTCATTTATTTGTTCATTGGTTCACCTGAGAGTCAGTCAATAATATTTGCCAAGTGCCTACTATGCTCCCAGCAATGTTTTAGACACAGCACCCACAGAAGGCCTCTGCCCTCCAGGAGGACTAGACAAAGGAATGCAGAAAGGGAGGAGGAAAATAGGAATTACAATCCCACAGCAGCACCCAGACAAGGACTTGGGTGGTCAGGAGGCTACTACAAGGAGTGAAGCTGGGCGAGGTCCCAATACCCAGCCTGATACAAAGCCCAGGAGTCCTGCCACCCTTAGCCCTCCAGAAACTGCTGGTCAGCTGCCTCCACTTACCCAGAGACCCTACTTCAGAGCCAATGGACTCCACCACGAAGTCTGCAGACCGGCCAACAATCCCACCATGGAGGCCAGGGCCCCAAGCTCGGACTTTCTGCATTCCTGCCTCAGGGCCAACTTGAACTTCAAAGGGACTAAAAGAAAGGAACAGAAGAAGTACTAGAGGAGAGCAAAGAAAGGGCTGATCACAACCATAAACTGTTAACCTGCTGCATTCTTTCGACTTGCTTGATCCTTTCACCTCAAGTCCCAAACTCCAGGCCAGCCCTTCCTTTGCACAGGTTGCCACATAGCCATTGTTATGTCAACAATAATGTAATGTGGCTACCTGAGGAGCAGAGGGCACTGGACTGTCTTTCAACACATACTGTCTTCCACTATGCGCTCCTCGGTGACCTCTTAGGTGGAAGGTCCACTGGCCTGTGAGTCCTGAAGGTGAGAAAGCCCACACCGCTCCATATCCTCCCTAGGCTGTACCAAGAAAGGCAGTTTGAATAGGCTTTATCTCCTATGTGAGCGAATGTGCTTTACCTTCAGTGTGGGAAGTTTAAAATAAGTGTGCTTAGATACTGAGAACCCCATATAGTAGTCCCTCTTATCCTCAGCTTCACTTTCTAACATTTAGGTTACATGCAATTGAATGTGGTCTAAAATATGTATTGTCAGGTCAACAGTAGCCCAAGGCTACATTACGATGCCTACATCCTTGTCTTTGTTATAGTTTATCATGAAGGTCTTACATCTCACGTCACAAAAAGGGCAAGTACAGTATAATATTTTTAGAAAGGCTACACTTATCTAACTTTTACTATAGTATGTTAAATAACATTAAATATTGTTGTTAATCTCTTACCGTGTCTATTTTATAAATTAAACTGTCTCATAAGTATGTATGTGGAGGGGAAAAAATATGCTATATATATGGTTTGGCACTGTCTGGTTTTAGGAATCCACTGGAGGTCTTAACATGTATCCCTCATGCATCAGAGAGGACTGCTATAATGCCCAAATATTTCCCAAGGCAAACTAAATGCATTCAGTGTTTAAAGTTGCCCCCAGGAGAGCTGGAAAATGCTCGCGAGCACAAGGAGGAAACTGCAAAGCCCCCAGGCAAACCTATAGCCGGTGTCCCTTAGTCCCTGAGAGGCCTCATGTAGATGGTTTTAATGTAAACCACAGCAGACTGTGCCCCTGTGGCATTTGTGAACAGAGACGTTCATTCAAAGAAGAGAACCTCAGTTTATATAAGGGTGTATAGACACACAGTCCATTTGCTCTCTACTCCATTCCTGCTGCGTCCCTGAGTCCCATCAGGCCCAAACCACCAGTATTTGATTTAAAGCAAAGCAGCTGAAACCACAGCAACGTTCTGCTGCTTTTGAGAATAGGCCAAGTGTCTGTGTGCTGCTGTGACGAGAAAAAAAAAAAAAAAATTAACAGCTTTCCACAAAGCAGATCTCTTTCCCTCCAGCAGCCTGGAGGGAAGCGGTGGCCTGTGATAGGTCTCTGTGAGCCTCCAGAGAAGACACATCTCCACCCCAACTCACCTCTTTGGAATGTGGTGTCCCCCCCATGTGACCGCAACGCTGTATTTCCCGGGGGTGCTGGGGTAATACTCAAATGCGTAGACTCCATCCAAAAAGCCCCTCTGTTTTACCAGCTCCTCCAAGCCCTCTGCGGGAAGGAAGCAGACAATCTTTCCAGCACAATCCTGGGCTCACAGATACACGTAGCCACATTTTCAGATTTCCCCACCAGTGGAGCCACCCTTCTCAGCCACTCATGAAAACTGGGAAGGGGGAGAAACTTTATGAGTATTTGGCTTGATTCAAGGGTCTCAGCATATCTTTTTCTGCTAAAGCTGGACACCAAAAGCAACAAAGCTCTTGGATGCTATCTGCAAGAGGACTGGTTTTAGATGCTCCATCAAAAGCTCCAGACCCAGCCATCAGGCAGGAACTTGTTTTATGTTGAGCCCTGAGGTTTGGCCAGGAAAACCATTTAGTCAAGCAAGTCTCCAAGGTCAGGGGAAAAATAAAAAAAACCTTCTCGGCTCCTGTTGCAACAAGCTGGGGGGGGGGGGGGGGGCCAGCCCCAAAGCACCTTGGCTCCAGGTTTGAGCAGTCTAGAACCTTGGCAGCCCCCTTGAGGCATAGCCTACCCCAAAACTTGGTACTCTCAAATGAAATATTAACTTGTTGGAACTCAGAACCCTCCTGCCCAAGAATGATGGCAACACAGACGGCCTGGTAAAAGAAGCTTGAAATTCTATGAGCCATGGAACTAAAACCACCAAGCTCTGCTCTACCTGCAATTCACAATGCTGAGCTGCTTCTCTGTTCCAGGGGAAAACCTGACAACAGAGAAGACGCCTGTCTGCATTAACTGCTGTCCCTTTCCCAAAAGCAGGAGTAAGAGTGGGCTGGTGGGTATAACCTGCCCTCCACAAATGGTATTTACATGCAAAGAAAAGTTAATCTTAAGGAATTTCATTTTTTTTTTTCAGTACTTTAGGGCTGAACCTAGGACCCCATGCATGCTGATTAAGTGCTGTACCACTGAGCTGCTCCCTCAGCCCACTTTTTAAATCTTGAGACAGGGTCTTGCTAAATTGTACAGGCTACCTCTGATCATGAACTTACAATCCTCCTGTCTCTACCTCCCAAGTCACTGGGATTTCAGGCATGTGCTACTGCCCTGAGCTAATTTTTTTCTCCTACAGGGACTGATCATAGAATGTAATAATTGACATAATTTCATAGTCTATAAAACATACCCAGTACTGGGGAAATCACTGGCTTTGGACATTATGCTTGAATTCCAGCTCAGAAGCCTGTAAGCTGTGCAACCTTGAGCAAAAACCTCTTACCCTATGCCTAGGTCTCCTAGAATAAAAAATGAACCACCTCAGATTGTTGTTCCAAAAGCAGCATTTCCCTAGCTCCTTTACATTATTTTTTTCCTACTCCCAGAGATCTTGATATAATATAAGGCTGTCAAGCCACCGACTGTTCTTGCCCACATCCAGGGCACACATTACTAATCAATCACTGTGCCCTTCCCTGGGGAACCCAGATAGCCTCAAATCTTTCTCCTAGCTCTCTAAGGTAAATCAATCAGGACTTCCAATAGAATGAAATCCCTATGTCACGACTGAAAAGGCAGCCAAAAGGAGAACTTACTAGGACCCTTCACAGTTACACCAAGCTCTCCGCTTCCAGCAGCTTTGGTGTCCACTTTGAAGTCTGCAGTCTCTCGGATCCGGACACCTTTGGGCTGCAGGCCTCGACCACTGGCCCGGCAGGCATTTGGATTACAGGCTGCAAGCACAATTTTGACATCAGTTCAACCTTTCATTCCTTAGTAACAACAGACGAGAAAGCCAAGGTAACTTGGAGCCACCCGCCAAGAAAATGTTTACTTTGCACAAAGAGTATACAGCATTTGCCCAAGACCAGGGGTCCCTCTCAGGATGCAAACCAGCTAGCAAAGGACACAACATGACTTTGTCCAGCCACACTGCTGAAAGATTGGGGAAAATTTTCTTTGGCGATGAAAACAGGAGAGAGCAGCAAATCCACATTGGGCTCCTGGTACCAGCATTTTATCCTTTCCTCTGGGAGGGGGAGTTCAGACCAAGTGCTGGACATTATTCAGACCTCACTGCCATGCTCAAGGGTCTAGTAATTGCGAAGACTAGACTGTTTCAAGTCTACTCGGAAAAGGCAGTGCTTGAAAATGGTTGTCTTGGTTTCAAACCCTCAGTCAGCTATTTGTAAAGGTCTAAACATTGCTGCTGGCTTCCATGTAAACAGTCAGGCAAAACAAGAGATCTGTGCAGCCCCTTGGGCCAAGGCTGATCAACCTTGTAGTTCTGGCTATGACAAGGCCCTTGGACTCTGGGTGGCAATAAAATCAAGCATCAACAGCAAATGCCACTCCTCAGCTGATCTCTGTGTCTGGTTTAAAACTCTATAGTTTGAGTCTAAAAGTTAAGGTAGCTTCTGATATTTTTTACAGGAGAGGTCCACAAAACTACACTACTATGGTGTTAGTCAGAAGATTGAGAAAAGACACTTTTGTGCCCTAGGAATTCTTTGCCCAGCATGAGCAACCTTCCATTAAGCAGAAATGGGAAATTAATGGTCGAAATGTACTGCTGGCTATTTAGTGACTTTTCCTTTCCAAATCTCACACTGCATGTTTGACAGCTCTGTATGAACTAGGGGTCACAGGTTCTAGAAAATGAGGTGCTATTGCACAGAAAGAAAGTAATTCCTCTTCTGTGCAATGTCCTCAGCTGGCTAAATACTTCCCAAAGAAGCACACAGATACCCTTGAAGTCAGAGATAAATTTAGATGGTTCACAGATGGATGTAAGTTTATGGTGGCTCTTTATGGCAAGTGAAATGGATTTTCCATTGTGAGAAGATGTTATTGCTATTGTTAGGTGCCATTGAGTCAATCTACAACTCCACGACTCTATATACAACAGACAAAACACTACCTGACATTGTGCCATGCCAGGCACTATTGTCAGTGTTTCTCTGTTATTCATAGGGTTTTCAATTGCTGGTTGGTTTTTGGGAGTGTGCTGCCAAGTCCTTCTCCCAAGCCTACAGAACCTGGTGTTCCCAGGCAGTCTCCCATCCAAGCACTAACCAGGCCTGACCTTGCTTAACTTCTGAGATGTGACGGGTTAGGAGGCCACAGTGGTATGGCTGCAGGCATGAGCAGATATAAAGCTTCCTTTAACATAAGTTCATTATAGTGGTGGGTAATAAATCAAAAGAAATGGCTGGTTAATTAAATTCTGTGTAATATAAGTGATGGATGGGATGAAATATGCCAGAAATGAAAAAGGTAGTCCATAAATGAGAGTATATTGGGAAACACAAGTGGAATTAGGAAAGTTGTGCCAAATTCTTTCTTCTCTTCTGTCAAAAAGAGTTCTACTTATGAACATGTTGGGGATTTTTGTTTGTTTTTCTTTGGCAAAGGGAGATAAGTTGGTCACACCAGAAATAAGTCACAACAGGATGACAGGACTTCCTCCACGACTTTAAATGTGTCTAAAACATATACACACACTCATGGAAATTCTGAACATGTGTAAGTCTCAACATCAAAAGGGTAACTGTTCAGTTCATATAAACATGCAGTGGAGCTCAAGAGTTTGAAGGAAAACACCAGATCTACTGCCATCTTGCAAAGCCTTAGATATGCTTAAATAAATGCAATTAGAGAGTAGGTTTGGTATCTAGCTGCACAATTTATAAGAGCACCTGCACAGGAATTTCCTGAAGTCACAAATAGAATGGGCTCAGCTGACATTTGCAAGCAGCACAAAGAACTGACAAAGACACCCCACCCAACCAGCCCTTACCAAGCAAGAGCCTCTGGCCCAGTGCTCACAACTAGGAAGCCAACAGCTTTGGGGTCCAGGCTGGCCCAGAGGCAGGATTCGGAAGAGGAAGCCAAGTCTGCAGATGCAGATACGGAGGACAGAACAAGGAAAGGCAAGTACCAGTTAGAAACCGCAGCCCAGTTGGAAAACAAACACAAAAAGATCAAAAAAGGTAGGAGGAGAAAGAGTTGAATGTTAGAGAGAACTGTGTGTTCCTGGTTACAGAGAGAACTTAGCAGAGTGGTTACAGGCATGGTCAATACGCACCACAGTTCAACTAATACCTCACACACAGTACTGAATGATACCTTAGATTACCTAAGCCCCAGTGTCTCTGAGTGCAAAATGGGGATAAGAATAGCACCTATCACACAAAGCCTGCTGTGATAATTAGATGCGGTCGTACTAAGTGCCTAGCAGTCAATAAAGCCAAGCAACGGAGGCTACAAGGCACCTGCTGCCGCCAACCTCAGCCACAGTGTGTTTGGAGCAGCTGACCCATTACACAATTTAATACAAGTTGGTACATGTGGGTCACCGGGTGACTCACTGAAGATACTGCCTGATTACCCCATATGGAAAATGCCTGGTACCAAACACGTTTCAATTTATTTGTTTTTTGAACATTTGCATAAACTTTACTGGCTGAGCATCCCTGATCCAAAATTCTGAAATCTGAAAAGCCCCCAATTTAAAATGAGCATCATATCAAGGCTCAAAAACCTTTGGATTTTGAAGCAATTCAGCGTTTAGATATCCAGATTAGGGATGCTGAACTTGTGCTATCGATTGACTCTAAAACATCCCACAAAGGTACGTGTTAAAGGGTTGGTCTCCAGTCCATGGCACTACTGGGAGGTAGAGGAATTTTAAGAGGTGGGGCCTAGTGGAAGGAAGTGAGGTTCCTGGGAGTGGGCCCTTGTAGGGGATATGGATCCCAGCCCCTTCCTGCTTCATTCTTTCATTCCTGGCTGCTTTGAGGTGAGCAGTTCCACGTTCCACACTCCCACTCTGGTGTTTGAGGCTGCCACAGGCCCACAGGCAATGGGTCCAAGTGACCACACAATGAGACCTTTGAAACCATTAGCCAAAGTAAACCCTCCCTCCTATTAATTTGATTACCTCAGGTATTTATTTTGTCACAGTGACAGAAAACCAATATTACCTTTATCACTATTAGTACCTTGAGAACACAGTAAGCCACTTTCCACTAAAGGAGCCCCAGCAGAAAGGGGAAGGAATGAGCACAGTTTGGGAGTGAGCAGTGTTGGGTGCTGACCATGTTCATGGCCTCGGCACCCAGCTGCACAGTCTCCATGCAAGAAGCAGGTATAATTGCCACCCCAGCACTCACCTTCTCCAACCTGCACAACAAAGGGACTCTTGGGAATAGTGTCCCCAGCAAAGGAGACCTTGACCACGTGGGGGCCAGGCTGCACTGGTTTGTACACACATCGATACACCTGGTTTCCTTTGTCTTCCACAAGCAACTCCACAGTGTTCTTGCCCTGGGGATCTTCCACTTCAATGTCAATGTCACCCACACCAGCTCCTGTCAAAGAACAAGCGTCCATGAGCCCAAGTCCCCCCTCTTAGAAAGCTCTCGGGTGACTAGTACAAAACGCAAACAGAAGGGGACAGAGAGGCACTCAGGCAGGTCACACCAAGACAACAACTGTCAACTTCGGTTGGCAGGGGTTATCACAGAGACTTCTCTTTTTTTCCACATTTTCTACTTTAGAAATTTTCTACATTGAAAAGAAAGCTAACAATCCAAAAATATATTTTATTCAGTCTGTCCCCCCATCTCTGGGATCTTGAATAGAACTGGTTGAGTGGATGACTGATTTTGTTTTGTTTTGTTTTGTGGTACTGAGGAATTGAACCTAAGTCCTCAATCATACTTTTGCAAGCACTTTACCACTGAGCTGTACCCTCAGCCTCTTTTTAATTTTTTGTCTTGAGACAAGGTCTCACTAAGTTACGCAGGCTGCTTCTGGCCTCAAACTTACCATCCTCCTGCCTCACCTTCCCAAGTCTCTGGGATTATAGGCATGTGCCACAGTGCCCAGGGAATCTCTTTAAAAAATTTAATGAAGTCAGAAATGTGTATAGAAATTGATGATTAATCAGAGTCAAGCCTGAAGATAAGATTTCCAAAAAGAAAAGCTGGTCTTGAAGAATGTAAACATACAACTAACTCATGAGAAAAAGTTATTTTTGTTGGTTGGTTGTTCAATTTATAAGACAAGAGGTTGGGTATCCCAAGTCTTCAAATTCTTGACAACTGTGCTTTAGGCCTCAGGAACAAAGCCCACCAGTCTGGGCCATGGAGGAGAAGCACATTACCAGCTGTATAGATGTCAAAGTAGGTGGGCTTGTTGGCGATGTTCCCCGTAGCTTCCAACCCTGGGCCTTTTGCAGTGACTTTACTGGCGTCTCCATGGGCCTTGTCAACATTCACTTCAAATGGGCTCTTAGAGATGTGCTGTCCTGCAAAAAGGACTATGACCTACAGGTGACAGATAGGAGAGATGTAATTGCTTCTCTGTGACTAGCAGGACCATTTTCAAGACTCATACATTAATGATCTTTTCCATCCTTCTCAGGATTGTACACACAAATATAGCTAGAACTGGGAGCCCAGGAATCAAGTTAAGTAGACAGAAATGCAACTTAACTTCCAGCTGGACACATCAGCAACAGGACTGTGTCCAGGATACCGTGCCTTCTGCAAACTAAATGCTTACGTCAGATGCACTTAGCCTTTCTAGCAGGAAATAAGCAACCACTTATACTTATCTCTGGACACAGAGTCCTTGAAGAGGGTTGCAAAAGATACCACTGTCCTCCCAGAGTAAGATGCATAGCCCCAAGATTTCAAACCCAAAGTGAAAATGTTTTTCAAAGGACCAAGATCATTCTTCTTGTTGTCGTTAGGTGCCATCAAGTTGAGTCCAATTCATAGTGACCCTATGTACAACAGAACAAAGCACTCCTGGACACTGTGCCTGCCCAGCACTCTATCAGTGCTGCTCTGCTATTCACAGAGTTTTTGATGGTTGATGACTGTTTCAGGAGTGGGCTGCCAGGTCCTTCTCCCGTTTTTGTGGCGGTGGGGATTGAACTCAGGGCCTCAGTGCATGTAGACCAAGCACACTACCAACTGAGCTAAACCCTAGCCCAAGATCATTCTTAGATACATGGATTTGAGACAAATTAGAATGATTTCCATCTAAAACCTAAGTCATAATTTTCATCTTGAAATTTCACAAGGGAATTGGATTGGGTTTCATGAGAATCCATACTTGGCTGGAATGTATTAATTATAACATAAATGTTTCCCTTTAAGATTTCTTTTTTCCAAATTCATGATATTCTAAGAGTAAAAGAAGAACCTAAGGCTGTAAGTTCCAGGTGAATTCATGAAAGCCCAAAGGCAGTGAATAGAGTCTGTGTCTCAAAGTCTAGGCATGGAACAAGGGGATTGGCCTTTGTGTGTCATGAAGGGCTTTCTTCAAAAGAAGAACACACTCCCGGGTCACCCACTTGCCTATAGCCAGAATGTCTTAGTCCCTGCCCTAAAGGCCACCTGAACACCATCTCAAACAGAATTCAGACTGATGCTGAGGCCAAGAGCCTAGGAGTTAGATTGCTATCAATTCCTCAGATGTTCAGTAGGCCATTTTCCTCTAGAACAATCAGCTGAACTCCTCTGTCCTCAGGCCTCAAGGCCAGGACACCCTTCAGACCACCTCAGAGGGAAATACCTAAGGAAACTTTAAGGACAAAGAGTTCATACAGCATCTACCCTCCAGATGGACAGATGGAACTGTTAGGTATCCATACAGAGTTAGAAAACTCTTATGACATTACAAAAGCCCTCCCTGTGGAACTGATACAATGGAGGTGGATTACCTAATATCACAAGTCTAATTCAGAGGAATTCCAAATTTCCTACGAGGAACATGGATACTTTAATAACTAGAAAACTGGAAAGTTAGCTGTTAGATTGAAAATGCAGCTCGGTGGTACAGCTCTATGTAGCACATGAAAGCCCTGGGTTCCATCCCCAGCACTGTTTTTTTTTGTTGTTTTTTTGTTTTGTTTTGTTTTGTTTTGCGGTACTAGGTGTTGAACCCAGGGCCTCACGCCTGCATGCTCTGCAAGTGCTGGACCACTGAGCTGCGCCCTCAGCCCATTTGTTTTTTTACTTTTTGAGACAGGGTCTCGCTAAGTTACGCAGACTGCCTCTGGTCTCGAACTTGAGATCCTCTCGCCTCCGCCTCCCGAGCTGCTGGGATTACAGGCGTGCACCACCACGCCCGGCCCCAGCGCTGTTAAAAAAATAAAAACAAAAACACACCCACTATTCTTCTCCCCAAGTCTCCTTCTTCTGCCTATATCAAAATAAGCTCAAAGAACAGGTCGAACCATGGCCACAATGCCTCATCTTACTTTGTGCAGACCGGTGACCTTGGGCAGATACTCCACAGAGTAGGTCTTGTTCTTGTCGCTGTCAGGGGTCACTCGTGCCTGGGAGAGATGATGAGTCAGTTACAGAAGGAGCCAGGTGAGGACAAACAGCATGCTGTTGTCAGAAAGGTCCTGCAGCAAGCAGCCAGGTCAGGACCCTTGGGGGTGCTATTTCCTGTCCAGCCACTCTTACAAAAAGCAGTGGGAGGGAAGCAGCCTGAACTTACAGCAGCCAAACCACACAGCACAAGGCCAGGACTCTCACTGTCTCAGGGCTGGCACTTTCTCAATGAGAGAAAACATTAACCAGGTACTTTAAACCTTTATTACCAACTCAGTCGTTAATAAGAGCTTATGAAATGCCAGACCCAATGTTAGGTACCAAAAATAATGAGCAAGTTGGGCATAATCTATGCTAAAGAGGAAAATAGATAATACATGAGTCAACTTGGAATTCAGAATGTGCTAAGTGCAAGGAATAAAATATGGTCCTGAAAAAATAAGTGAACGGAGGCCCTGATGAAGGTCCCAAAGAATGGTCACTGTAGGAACTACAAAGAGTGAGTTACAATTATCAGCAGCTAACTCCTCAGCTGGCAAGCCTTTTGCTAAATCTAATGTATCCTTTACTAAACACTGTGTCTTTGGGAATCAATTTACATCATATTCAAGGCACAGCTCTTGGGCAAGTTCCTTTAACCACTGTAAGCCACCATATCCTTCTGGCAAAGGACATTTTATTTGTGAGGTATAGAGAGGGAAATGGAGTCACTGGCCCTGTGGCAAGGCCCTAAAGCTCCAAGGGATGCTAGATCATAGAGGAAGTGTCCTCCAACATACCTCTTCTTTGTTCCCTTCTGGGTCTTCCACAAACACCATCACATCTCCTTGCCCAGCACTGATGGTGTCCACAGTGAACTTGGCTGGCTGCTTCACCATGTTCCCAGTGGGCTCAATTCCTGTCACAAGTTTATACAGCACGTTACAAGGTAAGCCAGGCCCTGCCACAAACCATCACCAACTGTGTCTCTTTCAGGGAGCTGGGAGATGAGACCCAGCCCTACAGATCCCATGTGGGAGACAGGGACAAATCACCATGGCAGGGATAGCCATACAGGCCCAAAGTATTAATTTCATCTGGGTTATTTAAGCAACATTAATTCTGAAATATTCAGAACAATTCAGACATGAGTCCATACAATGGTGAAAAATAATGTGGTTGGTAACTAGTAGTAGGCCCTGCCTTGGGGGAGGCAACATGGGGCTCATTTTTCATTAAACATCATTCTGTATAAAGTTTTTAAAAACTGTATTTAATTACCACTTTTCCAATTTTAATTTTTAAGATAATTGAGCAAATTAGTTTGAGACAGATTCACATAAAGGTATAGGAAATAATATCATTTAATCAGCACACCATAGAGACAACTGGACTCTCATGTTTATTGTGGTACTGTTCACTATAGTTAAGATACAGATTCAGCCTCAGTGTTCATGAAGACATGAATAGATTCATGAAATGTGGTACACATACATAACGGAATTTTATTCAGCTATAAGGAAGAATGAAGGAGCTGGGTGCGGTGGCCCATACCTGTAACCCTAGCTGCTGGGGAAGCTGCGGCAAGGGGATGGCAAGTTTAAAGCCTGCCTGGGCTACAAACTGAATTCAAGGCCAGCCTGGGCAATTTGGTGAGACTCTATCTTAAAATAAAAATTAAAGAAGATTGAAGATGTAGCTCAGTGGCAAAGTGCTTGTATAACATACGCAAGGCCCTGGGTTCCATCCCTGGTGTTGCAGGGGCGTTGGGGGATGAAATCCTACCAATTGCAATTAAATGGATAGAACTGAAAAATACAACATTAAGTGAAATAAGCCACACACAGAAAGACAAGTACTGCATGTTCTTTTTCACACATGGAAGCTAAAAAAAGGTCAATATGAATGTAGAATAGTGATTAGTAGGGATTGGGAAGGCAGAGAAAGGGGTGCTTGGATTTAACCAGTGTATAATATATGCATATATGGATATATCAATGGGACCCCATTAATGTATACAATTAATATATTAATACTACACTAAAAAAATCCTTTATCCAGTTCCCTCAATGGTACTTATGGCACAAAACTATAGAACAATATCATAATAGGGTACTGATAATGACAGAGAATATTCCCTTATCATAGGGATCCCTCACATTGCCCTTTTAGAACCGCATCTGCTTTGTTCCCATCCCACCATCTTCTTAACTGTGACAACCACTAATCTATTCATCTCTGTAATTTTATCATTTCAACAGTTTTACATAAATGGAATCATAAATTATGCAACCTTATGGGATTGACCTTTTTCCACTAAGAATCCTCTATAGATTCATTCAGGCTGCTTCTTGTACCAGTACTTGTTATTTTTCGTTGCTGAGTAACGTTCCAAGATATAGAACAGATTAGTCATTTACTCACTGAAGGACACCTGGGGTGTTTCCAGTTGTCTATTTATAAAGCTGCTATAAATATTCACATATAGGTTTAGTGAGAACATAGTATGAAATAATTAAAAATACACACATACCCCTCTGGTTTCTAACACAGAGCTACTAAATCTCTTGGATTTCGTGGGTGACAGTGTCTTTTGTTCCAATGATGCAACTTTTGGCAGATTCTTGGATGGAGGCTGGTCACCACACAAACCTGTGATTAGAAGCCTGGAGCCCAGAAGCTTCTAGGTTTGTGAGCACAATCATGTGCCAAGAGAGTAGTCCATCCCAACTTGAGGGAGACAGAAACTCCTATACTCAGAATCCTATTAAACCTTACCCTATAGACCACAGGTCTCACCCACCAGGCCTCTGACAACTACCAGTTTGTGGGGCCAAGTCCTGTTAGGAATGGGCTGCACAGCAGGAGGTTAGTGGTGAGCAAGCAAGCGAAGCTTTCAATTATACTTACAACTGCTCCCCACTGGCTCATATCCCACCCACCCAAAAGTCCGTGCAAAAACTGTCTTCCATGAAACTGGTCTCTAGGGCCAAAAAGGTTAGGGACCACTACTACAGACCTCTTCACTTCAACTGTATCCTTCATTATATAATAAATCAGTAAACATGAGTGCTTCCCTGAGTTCTGTGAGCCAGATGACCGACCAATTAAATGAACCTCAGGAGGTGACAGGAACCTCCAATTTGCAGCCAAGTTGGAGAGAAGTTGTGAATAACGTAAGGACCCACAAAGTACGATTGGTATCTCAAATGGGAGGCAGTCAGGGACCAAGCCCTTAGCCTGTAGTGCCTGTGCTAACTCCAGGTAGACAGTGTCACAACTGAATTGATGGTGAGACAACCAGGTGCTATTCGTAAAGAACTGGGGAATCACTCAAGAGGGGGAAAAAAACCCATAATTTGGTGGCCAGCAGTGAAGTATGGACAGCAGTAGTAGAGGAAGAAATAGTTTTTTTCCTTCACTGCGAGCAAGAGTCTAAAGGGACAAACAAAAAACTCTTTTCTATACAATAAGCTTTCATGCCTGTGGGATAAAGGCCAAAGAGTACAACTGCTGAGTTGTATAGTACTTGCATTTTTCTCTCTCCCTCTCTCTCCCTCTCTCTTTCCCTCCCCCTCACTCTCTCCCCACCCCCAAAGAAACTGCCTGAGCCAGGTGTGATGGTGCTGTAATCCCAGCACTTGGGAGACAGAGGCAGAATGTTCCAGAGTTACAGGCTGGCCTGGGTTACACAACAAAACACTGTCAAAAGAAAGAAAAGGAAAGAAGGAAGGAAGGAAAGAAGGTAAAAAAGGGGGGGGGAGGAAGGGATAAAGAAAGAGAAGGAAGGAAGGAAGGAAGGAAGGAAGGAAGGAAGGAAGGAAGGGAGGGAGGGAGGGAGGGAGGAGTGGTGCAGGTTTATAATCCTAGCTGAGGCAGGAGGAGGGCAAATTCCAGGCCACAGGTAGCCTAAGCAACTTAGCAAAACCCTCACTCAAAAAGTAAAAATGATGCTGGAGTGAAGTTCAGTGGTAGAGCATTTGCAAAGTATGTATGAGGCTCTATGTTCAACCTCTAGTGCTGCAAGAAAGAAAGAAAGAAAGAATGAAAGAAAGAAAGAAGGGGGGAGGGAGGGAAGAAGAAAGGAAAGAAAAAGAAAGGGAGAAAGAAACAAAGAAAGAAAAGAAAAAAAAAACTGTCAAAATGTGCTCCAGAGTGGCTACACCACTTTACATTTCTACCAGCAATGTGGTAGATCCAGATCCAACTTCTCTATATCCTTCCCAGCATGTACTGGTCATCTCTATTTATTATTTCAGCCTCTCCAACAAGGCAGAGGCTTTAATTCACATTTATATGATGTCTAATGACACTGAGCATCTTTCCCACATGCTTCTTTGCATCTGTATACTCTGTCCAGTGAAACTGTCCATGTCTTTTGCCCATTTTCTAATTGGATTGTTCAGAGGATTTTTTGTTTTGAGTTTTGTTAGTCTCTCGGTGTTCTAGATACAGGTGTTTAGTTGAACAAGTAACTTGCAAACAGTTCCTCTCAGTCTTTAGTTTGTCTTTTCATCTTCTTAACTGTAAAAAGTTTTAAGCTGTTTTTAAAAGTTTTTAAAAGTAAAATCCAGCCCCCAGTCCCTTTGGCTCAGCATCATCTTGAAGTCTGTTTGAGATGATGTCCAGGAGGCTTGTAGACAAGGCCTGAGAGAACCTGGGCTAAGGTAAGTAGATGACCCATAAGTGTGCCCATCATCAGAAGACAGTCCTCAAGGTCACACAAAGGCCAATTCCCCTGTACCATTTCCACGCTCTGAGACATACATATATGTGTTTTAAGACTTCTTAAAAGTTGAGCCGTGCGCCATGGCGCATACCTGTAATCCCAGTGACTCGGGAAGCAGAGGCAGGAGGATTGCGAGTTTGAGACCAGAGGCAGTCTGTGTAGTTTAGTGAGATTTTGTCTCAAAGAGCAAAAAGTAAAAAAAAAATAAAATAAAAATAAAAATAAATTAAAATTAAAAAAATAGGCTGAGGGTGCAGCTCAGGGTGGTATAGCACTTGTAAAGCATGTAAGCATGAGGCCCTGGGTTCAACTCCCAGTACCACCAAAAAAAAGACTTAAAAATTGGCCAGGTGATGTGGCTCACACCTGTAATCCCAGCAACTTGAGAGGCAGGAGGATCATCAAGGCCAAAGGCAGCATGCATAACTTAGGGAGACTTTGTCGCAAGATAAAAAGTAAAAAAGGGGGCTAGGGATGCAGCTGATGGGCTGGGATTTAGCTCAGTTGGTAGAGCACTGCGCTGCAGTCTCTGAGGTCCCCGAGTTCAATTCCCAGCACTGCAAAAATGGGAGAAGGGCCTGGCAATCCACTCCCAAGGCAATCCCCAAAACAGTCAGCCATTGAAAACCCTATGAGGGTCACTATGAGTCAGATACCCACTCAACGGCACCTAACAACAACAACAACAACAGGGGTGCAGCTCAATAGTAGAGATCTTGCAAGATACATGCAAAGGCTCTGGGTTCAGCCTCCAAGCACAGGAAAAAAAAAAAAAAAAGCTTTATTCTGTCAAAATCCAATTTATCTTTTTTCCCTGTTGTGGATCGTGTTTTGGGTGTCAAATCTAAGAACTTTTTTGCCTAGGCCTAGATCCCAAAGATTCTCTTCAATGTTTTTCCCTGAATGTTTTAGTTAAATGTTTTATATTTAAGCGATCCAGTTTGAGTTAATTTTTGTATCAGGTGTGATACTTAAGATCAAGGTTTTGTTTTTCTGTTTGTGTTTTTATTGTTGTGGTTGCCCATGGATATCCAGTTGCACCAGCTCTACATTTTGAAAAGGCTCTCACTCTCTTCTAATGAGTTAACGTTTGTGCTTTTCCCAATAATCGGTGGTGTGTGTTGTATGGGTCCTCTGTTCTGCTCCTTCGACTGTGTCTATCCCTCTGCCAATAACACAGTCTTGATTTCCATAGCTATATTTCAAAGCTGATAGACTGATTGCTCCCACATTATTCTTTTTCAAAACTGCTCCACTACTGTAGTTCTCTTGCCTTTGCACCTTCTATATACACTTCAGAATAAGAAGTTTCTCCATATCTACCACACACAAAAATCTCGTCTTTTGTTTTTGTGGTGCTGGTGATTGAACCCAGAGTCTTGTGTTATGGTAGGCAAGTGCTCTACCACTGAGGCATACCACCAGTCCATTGCTAGGATTTTAATAGCAATTCTGTTAACATGACAATTTGGGGAGAATCAACATCTCTACTATTTGATTTTTACAATCCATGAAGACAGTGTATCTCTCCACTTATTGTTTTGTACTTTTATTGTTCATCTGTACTTTTGTAGTTTCTAGGATATAAATCCTATCTGTGTTTCACTGTATTGTACTTTTATTGTTCATCTGTACTTTTGTAGTTTCTAGGATATAAATCCTATCTGTGTTTTACTGCCCACAGTTGTACCACCCTGGTGTCCAATCTTATCAGATCTCAAGAGCTAAGCAGAGCTGGGCTCAGATGGGAGACTGCCTGGGAATGTACTGGGTGCTGTAGGCTAGGGAGAAGGACCTAGCAGCCCACTCCCAAAACAATCAGCCACTGAAAACCCTATGAATAGCAGACAAGCACTGACAATAGTGCTGGGCATGGCACAGGGTTGGGTAGTATTTTGTTCTGCTGTATACAGGGTCACTATGAGTCAGATCCCACTCCACAGCACCTAACAACATGTGTTTTATTACATGTACATCAATTTCCTTTTATTTTTGTGTGATTGTAAATGGCATGCTATTTTTAATTCTAATCTCCACTCTAGATTAAAGAAATATAACTGATTTCAATATGTTGCTTTCCTATCCTATGATCTTGCTGAACTTACTTATTCAAGGAGAGTTTTTTTTGTTTGTTTTTGCCTCCTTTTTTGGTGGGTGCATGATTTGGGATTTTCAACATAGACAATCATGTCAACTGTAAATAGGGGTAGTTTCATTTCTGACTTTACAAATTGTATATCTTTTTTTCCTTTTCTCACATAGCTTCACTGTTGAAAGCAGGGCCTCAGACCCATGAAAAATTGGGTTCAGGTGAGGGTTCAATATGTTAAAATTCAGAGGTTTTGGGTATGGGTTTAAAATTTTAATCTTATGTATAAATAAATAAATAAATAAATAAATAAATTTTGTCTATTTAGTTATTTTAATTTCTAAATAGCTAATGATACCAAAAAAAAAAAAAAAAAAAAAAAATTAACAGCTGAACCCAAACCCAATTTTTCAGTGGGTTCAGTTTTAGGTCCAGGTTCAGGTTCAAATTCAGAAAAAATTTTAAAAATGCTTGAACAACAACAGGTTCAGGGATCAGGTTTAGGTTCAGCTTGAAGCCCAGTGATCTTGCTATCTACACATAAGATTTAAACCAGAACCCAAACCAAACCCGCACTGAAACATGAACCCCATTTTTCACAGCTTTAAAGCTCTGGTTGAAACAGCCACCATTATGTTGAATAAGAATGATAAGAACAGCCATGTCTGCCTTGCTCCCAATCTTAGAGGAACATATTTAGCCTTTCGTATTTATGATAGCTGTGGGTTTCTTGTGGTAGCTACTCTATATAAATTGAGGAAGTTCCCCCTTTATTCCTCTTTTCTGGGTTCTTATCATTGATGGCTGTTGAATTTTTTCAGCTGCTTCTTCAGCATCAATTGACATAATCATGTAATTTTTCTTCATTAGCCTGTGACTGTAATATGGTAGATTATTTTGACAGACTTTCTAACAATGAACTAGCTTTTTGCATCACTGGAAGAAATCCCACTTGATCATGACATATAATTCACTTTACAAAATATTCAATTGTATATACAAATCTTTTGTGGTGAATGTTTACATCAATATTTGGAGGGATATTGGTCTATGGTTTTCTTTTTTGGTATTGTCTTTGGATTTGTTATTAGATTCATAAAAATAAGTGTTCTCATATTTTCTGGAAGAGATGTGTTAAACTGGTTTAATTCTTTTCTAAATGTTTGGTAAGAATTCTCCAGGGAAATCAGCTGGGCCTGGAAGTTTCTTTTTTAGGAGATTTTAAATTTTACAAATTAAATTTCCTTAATGGTTATGGGGTCATTCAGTTTATCTACTTCATACTGGCTGAGTTTTGGCAGTTCGAGGTTTTTGAGGAAAGTCTAATGTAATTAACCACATTTTTGTTTATCATGTTCTCTTTTCCTGTTTTTCCAGGATTTCTTCTTTTATTTAAGTTTCCTTTCTGCTCCAAAGATTTTCTTTAAAAGGCCATCCAATTCTTTCAGCACTTGAAAAATGTTATACCCCTTCCTTCTGGCCTCTGTGGTTTTGAACTCTATGGTAACTATTTTTCCCTCTTCGGTAAAACATCATTTCTTTCTTGCTGCTTTTAAACTTTTGTTTTTAGTTTTTTGAAGTTTGTCTAAAATATTTCTTTTTATATGCTTTTGATGGAGTATCCATCTTTGGAGTTTGCTTCACTTTTTGAGTCTATAGATTTTTGTCTTTTGCCAAATTTAGGATGTGTTCACACAGTATTTCACTGGGAAGTTTTTAGCCCTACCTTCTTTTTACTCTCCTTCTGGGTCTCCTCTAACATGAACCTTAGATGTTTTGTTATAGTCCCCACAAGTCCCTGAGGTTCCGTTCATTCTTTTTTCAGTCTACTTTCTCTTGTTCAGACTGCATAATTTCTATTGTTCCATCTTCCACTTTACTGATTCTTTTCTCTTTCCTTCTATATTGTTACTGAATGCATTCAATGGTTTTTGTTTGTTTGTTTTCAATTATTGCATTTTTCAATTCTAAGATTTCTGATCTCCTGTACTTTATGTTTTCTATTTCTTTGCTGAGATTATTTATCTTTTCATATGTTTGAGAAGTGTTTGTCATTGCTTACTGAAGCCTTTTTTGAAACAGTCACTTTAAAATCTTTGTCAAATAATTCTGACATCTCTATCATGTCAATGTTAGCATCAAAACATCAAAGGACGAAAAATCATTAGATTTGAGATCATTCTGGTTCTTGGTATGATAAATGATTTTTCTTAAATTGCAATCTGGATATTTTGGGTTTGGGGTGTGGGTCTCTGGATCTTACAAAAACTTTTATGTCTTAACTAGCTTTTTAAGATACTATTCTAAGCTGGGCGTGGTGGCGCACGTCTGTAATCCCAGCGGCTTGGGAGGCGGAGACAGGAGGATCGCAAGTTCGAGACTAGAGGAAGTCTATGTAACTTAGTGAGACCCTGTCTCAGGAAGTAAGGAAAAAAAAATAAAAGGGCTGGGGGTGCAGCTCAGTGGTCCAGCACTTGCAAAGCATGCAGGCGTGAGGCCCTGGGATCAACCCCCAGTACCACCAAAAAAAAAAAAACTATTCTAGCAGGGGAGAAGAAGAGTGCTACATACCTTATTACTGCCTGTGGGGAAAGAAGTCCAGGATCCCCACTCAAACTCCACTGATACTCAAGGTAAAGGGACTCCTCATTTCTGGTAGGTAGGGATGGGAGTTCCAGCTCCCCACCAGAAATGGCTGGAAGAGGTAGGGACACCTCATTACTGCTCCTCACCTGGCCTCTACTGACATCATCTTCACCTTGCATTTCTTACCTAACAGTGTGGGAAAGTTACTCAGAGTATATTAACACATGACTCAGTGTTTTCAACATATTGATGGCAAGGAAAAAGAGACAGAGAGACATTAAGAAATTTAGCAACAAGTTGCTTGGAACAGGAGCCAACTAAGGTTCATATATCATAACTCATTACTAAATTTCTTAATGTCTCTGTCTCTTTTTCCTTGCCATCAATCTTTGCAAACACTGAGTCATTTGTTAATATACTCTAAATAACTTTCCCACACTGTTAGGTAAGAAATGCATAGAAAAGAAAATGTACAATTTGAACTCATTTCAGCACAGAAAAAAAAAGACTATACAGAAATGCACCTGATTTTGAAGGAAGGAAAGGGATTGGCAACTGGGAAATGGACTGCCAGTTTTTATTTTCTGCATTTTTCTTTTGCTCAAAATTTCCATAATGATCAGGTCATTTAGCAAATGGATATAAACACACACCTACTATATTGACAAATACTCACTCCATATGAGTTCAACTGTGACGAACAACTTAACTCTGTAGCTTATCAAAGGCTTGGTTGGGCTCCTGTGCCCTGAGTGACCATGGTTGGTTAAGAGGCTAAACCACATCCCCATATTCCATGTACTGCTGTGGAGCTATGCTCACTATGAGGAAAGATAACTGGTTGCTTTGCTTATCCAGATTGAAGGGTGCTTAAATCTTGCTATGCAGTCAATGCTTCATACAGAACATAGGTTTTAGAAAAGGTTTTGGCTTAGTTCATGGATGGATGCTTTCAACAAAGCTAACCCTGCAAGCGAGTCCACCACAAAGAGACGTGTTTGGGGCTGTGGATTCACTTCACCCTGCCTTCTCTCCTTTCAACCCACTCAAAGTAGGCGAGTCAGGGCCTACTTTGGATATGCAAGTGCTAACTGGCTGCAACATAAATTTATTCAACACTCCAAAGACAAAATAAGCCTTTCAACTCTTTTAAAAACCAGATGGAATATTCTCCATTCCTGGTTGAGAGGAAGAAACAAAGTAACATAGCCATGTAAGAGAGAGAAAAATATTGGCCCTGGCTTTATCTCACCATGGGACAAGAATGATGCCTCACAGTATGTGGCCACACGTTGTGGCACTGTCACCTAAGATGTCTGTTTTTTCTTCCTACTTTAAAAGTGGAAAAAAAGTTAAACCTAGAATTACCATGTGATTTAACAATTCCACATGTTGGTATATAATCAAAAGAATTAAGGTATTTGTACACGCATGTTCATAGCAGCATTATACACAATAGCTACGGGGTGGAAACAACCCAAATGTCTATCAACAGATGAATGGATAAACAAGACATGGCATATGCATATGACAGAATATTATTCACCATAAAAAGGAATGAAATTCTGACACATGCTCCAACATGGATGACCCCTGGAAATACATGCTAAGTGAAACAAGCCAGACACAAAAGCACAGATACTGTGTGACTCCATTTCCATGAAGTATCTATGCAAATTCATAAAGACAGAATGTAACAGAGGTTTCCAAGAGAACAGGGTAAGGAGAAAATGGACAGCAATTGTTTAAAGAGTATGGTGATTTAGTTTGAAAGAAACATTCCGGAGATGAATAGTGGCGATGGTTGCACGGTGTTGTGAATACACTTAATGCAACAGAACTATATATATTTAAAATGGTGAATTTACCATGATGAGAAAAAAAAAAAACTACACACATATAAACATGAAAGAAAAATGTTTTGCTTCCTTCCAGAGTGCATGACACTTAAAACGAGACAGAAGAAGGAAACGGCAATGACTAGCCACATTCCTGAACTATAGCAAGTGGTCATTTTCTAGAACACAGCACTGTGAAAGGAAGCTGTCTCACAGTAACAATGGGGAAACTGTACAGCCAGTGATAAAGTTATTACAAATAAGCATTTTTTGCCTTGATTACATTCAATTCATTTGGTCAACTTTGTTGACAAGGGATTTACGTGGCAGTTTGTTGTTATTAAGGAAGCATAATCTTTAAACTTAAAGATTCTTTTTTGGGTGTGTGGGGGGGTTGTTGTTTGTTTTGATTTTGTGTTTGTTTTGTTTTTTTTTTTCTTTTTGCTGTTGTTGTTGCTTTGTTTTGTTTCATTTTGTTTTTAAACTCAGAGATCCCTTATTCCAGCCACCACCTGTGGTTATGGTTCAGAGAAAGCAAGTGTAGGCATGTCACACTTTGAGTGACTGCAAATAGGAAAAAGGCTTCCATCAAAGTCCCTAGACTACATCTCAATTCCAGACAGAACCTCTAGTGGCCAGTGGGGTGTTACACCACTATTAGCCTCTGTGCTGGTCTAAACATGTCAAAAAAGATGGACAAGAAGAGTCAACCATTTCAGGCAAGAATAGCCCTTGGTCAGCACCTCTGGCCTGGTCATGTGTTGCTTTAAGAATAAATTGGAGCCAGGTGGCACAGGCCTATAATCCCAGAGCCTCGGGAGGCAGAGGCAGGAGGATTGCAAGTTCGAGACCAAAGGTAGTCTGCATAATTTACAGAGACCCTGTCTCAAAAAGAAAAAAAAATGGGCTGAAGGTGGCAGCTCAGTTGTCTAACACTTGCACAGCATGCAAGTGTGAGGACCTGGGTTCAACCCCCAGTAACACACACACACACAAAGTAAAAAAAAATGGGCTGAGTGTGCAGCTCAGTGGTCCAGCACTTGCAAAGCATGCGAGAGCAAAGCCCTGGGTTCAACCCCCAGTACTACAGAAAGAAAGAAAGAAAGAAAGAAAGAAAGAAAGAAAGAAAGACAGACAGACAGACAGACAGACAGACAGACAGACAGACAGAGCGGGGGAGGAGGAGGGGGAGGGAGGGAGGTGGGGAGGAAGGGTGGGAGAGAGAAAGAAAGAAAGAAAGAAAGAGGAAAGGAGAGGAGAGGAAAGGAAAGGAAAATTGGGTCTGGGAATGTAGTTCAGTGGTAGATTATGTGTCTAGCTACATGAGAGGCCCTAGTGTTGATCCCCAGCCCAGAGGACAGGGCCAGGCATAGAGAGTAAACTGCTGCTAAGCAGAGAAACACTATTCAAAAGAAATACATCATGGGACATCCTGCAAGTCACATGCCTGGAAATCCTTCAGAAAGTCAATGTTATTGAAAACAACAATAACAACAACAAAACCCTTTGGGAAAATTAATCTACATTAAAAGGATCTAAAGAGAAATAAACAAATGTAGTAAGTGAACCTTAATGATATGTTAGTTTGTACAACCACAAAAGACAATCTTAGGATAATTTGAATACGAACTGGATATTAGAGGAAATGAAATTATTGCCAATTTTCTTATTGTGATAAGGAATATTGTGGTGATATAACAGGATATCCTATCTTAGCAAAGGCTTACTGATATATTAAGGAGTGAACTGTCACCATATCTGCAACTTATTTTCAAATAATTCAACAAACACATAGTCATACACAAAAAACGTCTCCCAGGGCTACTGCACAAAGGGCTAAAGAGAACTATTAAGTTAGGATGGCAGTAGCTGTCAGTTCTGAGAGAGGATATACAGGAAAACGGTGTGTGTATAAATGCATGTGCTGTAACTGCTCTCTTTTAAAACCTAGTACATGTGAAGTCAATTGCCAACCAGAGCACCAAATGTCTCAAAATGGCTTCGACCCACCATCATGCTCTGAGCAGTACAGTGTCCTGCAGATGCCCCAGTGTCATAAACAGGATGTCTCAGCAATGAAGTGTGTGCCAGGGGTTAACAATAGCTCCCACCTCAGCTTTTGCCTAACAGCAGAAATGAATCAGCAGCAAGATGACCAGGCTCTTGCCCCACCCCCATTTGACTGGTGACCTGGGGCAAAACCCATCCCACCTCTTCAGAAAAAACAAGAGCAATACCTCTTTCTTAGTCCCTGGGTTACTGCACAAAAATCATCCATCAGCAAAACTCATCATGCTGTATCATATAAAAGAAGCTTTTTTTGGTTTTGTTTTTTGTTTGTTTGGTTTGTACTGGTTTTTGTTTTTCTTTCTTTCTTTTTCTTTTTCTTTTTTTTTTTTGAGACTGGGTCTCATTACCCAGGCTGGTCTTGAACTTAGAAACATCTTGCCTGGTCTTCTAAATGCAGCGATTACAGGCATGCACAAGCATGTCCATCCAGAAGCATTTCTTAAAACGTTTGACTCACAAGGCAGAATAAGGTGGTCATACATAAATGGATCATTAGTCTAAAAGAGAGAGAGAAAGGAGGCCTGGGATATCTTTAAGGATTAGAGCTATCCTAAATTTTTGATTCTGAGAACATTCCTCCTGAAACCACATAACAATCTCTCACACCAGGGCACAAGACTCAGATCCAACAGGACCAGTACTTACCTCTGCCATAGGCCCTGGCTTTCTTTGGGTTGAGTTTGGGTTTGAGAGGAGCGCCTGGCTTGAGCTTGGCTTTGGGGAACTGGGACAGGTAAGTCATCACTGAGTGCTCATCCACATCTGGGTGAATAATTTCTTCGGGAGTGATGACCTAGAAAAATAACATTCTAGGTGAATGCCTAGCCATACCACTTTGCAAACACTGAAGTTGTAAGTATCTTTTAAAACAAATGCTACAAATAATAAATGGAGTCAGCTTCTCAATTAAGTGAAATCACATTAAACCAAAGCCCAGTGTTTTTAATCTACTGGTATCACCATCCCCTTTGAAAGCTGAGAGACCCTTTCCAGAAAATTCTGCAAGCAATTTCCAGAGATGCATGCCAATCACTTACCACCACCCAAAATAAGAAAGAGAGAGAGAGAGAGAGAGAGAGAGAGAGAGAGAGAGAGAGAGAGAGAGAGAACAGATGGACTCCCCTGGCCCCTTTCCAGAAAAGATAAAGGAAAAGACCATGGGAGAAAGAAAATACCTATGCACATACAGCATTAGAAAATATTACAAAAAGCACAAAAATAAACATGCCTCTTCTTTTCCTTTTCAATCCAGTGCCTACATCTCTATTAAGTCTAATAACCATAAAGAAATAAAGCCAATAAGGGGCAAGGTATGGTGGTGCACACCTGTAATCTCGACGTTTGGGAGGCTGAGGCAGGAGGATTGCAAGTTTGAGGACAGTGGGGGTTACACAGTGAGATCCTGTCTCAAAACAAACAAACAAGCTAGGCACTGTGGCACAGTCCAACTCAGGAGGCTGAGGCACGAGGATCACAAGTTTGAAGCCATCTGCACCCTGCCCAACTTAGTGTGACGCTGTCTTAAAAACAGAAAATAAAAAGAGGGCTGATGGTACAGCTCAGTGGTAGAGCACTCACCTAGCATGTGTGAGGCCTTGCATTTAACATCCCAGTACTGCAAACATACAAACAAATGATAATGACAAAAAAACAATGAGGGGTAACACAAGCACCTATTAGATATGTGATCTCAATATATTGTTGTTCTTTTGTTGTTCTTGCTGTTGTTGGGCGGTGTTGAGTCGAATTCGACTCATAGCAACCCTCTGTGCAAGAAAACAAAACACACCCGACATTGTGCCATACACACGATCTTTTTATACTTGAGTACAGTGTTGCAGCCACTGTGTTTCTTCTCATTTTGAATTGTGCCACATCAGCAAAAGGAGGTCCCAGAGGCTTTACTCCATTCCCATAATTAAGGTTGACTCTACTTTGAAGGGGCAACTCTTCTCCAGTCCTTTCTTGAATGTCTTCCAACCTAGGATCTCATTTTCTGGCACTGTATTTGACAGTGCTTTTCTCGTATTCATAGGGTTTTCAATTCCTATTTTGGGAAATAGGCTGCCAGGTCCTCCTCCCTAGTCTGTCTTAGTCTGGAAGCTCAGCTGAAACCTGGAGCCATTTAAAAAGATGGGGAAGGTTAAATTTCTCCTGACATCCAGTTTAGGAGTAAGATTAGATTCCATCCCCACTGGACATGTGACCTCCTGGAATGTGTGAAAAGCTTTAATTCCACCAACTGACCCAGCATCAACAGCACATGAAGTTCTCCCTGCCCCCAATAAATGGTGCCCAGAAGGTGAGCCACACCTCCTTGGATAAACAGAAGGCTTTGTCTCTTGAGGCAGGTTAACTAAATGTGACAAACAGATGTACCCAACATCCCTCTCTCTGTGACAAAAAGCAGCAGCCTCCAAGAACAAAATAGCTATGGGGGTTTGAACCGTCGCCTACGATACATTCCATATAGAGTAGGATGTGTGTTGATTTGGCATTTATCCCCAACAGCTCTTTTAACAAATTTATAATGCCAATATCACATGAATATCAAAAGAAGATGGTTTTAGGCTTAACAAGAAATGGAAAACATACCAGACCACTTCCTGAGGATGGATGAGCCAAGAACTGGGTCATGTAACAGAAACATGATTCCAAAACTAAACCAAAGAAACAGGCAAATTTCTTACCTTCCAAGAAATTCTATGAAAAGGACACTGAATTCAGACCTTAACAGAGCTGACAGTGAGGCCCTCAGTCCCACAGGACTCATTATCTACACTGTCTCTCTGACCAGGACTTTGATCATGGCAGCCATGGTGCTAATGATTAGGGGGAATCTTTAGAAGGAAAACAGTGGTTTTCCTCCCTGCTAGGAAGAGTAAGCCTCAATTAAGCCATGTGGCTATTGTAGAGGGTATCCAAGATGATATCTAAGATTTTTCAGTTTCAAAGCCTTCTTGCTACTCCAGTGATAGGATATGGACAACTCAAATTCTTCCATGATCTCCAATAATGATGGGTTATCCTGGGTAAAATATTTTTTAAAAAAAGTCCTAAGTCCTAGGACTTTCCCTTACCCTTCCTATTACCTTCTCTTCAAATTACCATTCATTTATTTATATAGGAAAAAAAATTTTTAAAGGTCAATTACTGGCAATTTCTTGGTCCACATTTGCTGTCTGGGATTTAAAGATAGCCTTCAAAATATCTGGAGCAGGAAGACTAGAAAATTTACCAGCATGACGAAGAAGAGCAACATGAAGACTTCTAGATGATCTATAAGCTCTGAAGTCCATGAGAACCTATCATTATGGATAAACTGAGGAAGGGAGGAGCATGCTAAAGGCAACACTCTTTGAAGGCCGAATGCCAAGAATGTGACCCAGAAAGGCATCCAGACTCCCAGAAACAAGCCAGTGGGTGAGAGCAGTCTCACAAGACATGGCACGCACACATATACCTGTGGGACACCCAGCCAGTCATCAGCCTGCTGCATCGCTTCTCGTGCATTATCCACGGGCTTTCGTGGATCCCAGGACTCCCAGTCTGGGCACAGACCTGTAAACATAACACAAAAGATGTTTTCACAATTGTGAGATTCTTTTCACAATGTCTCTTCAAAGTTTTTGCTTTAATGTCTAAAAAAAAGGTTCATTTTTTCATTTCAATTAAATATTCTGAGTGAGACAAATCATTTATGTATGCCTTTTTAGAAGAGTTTTGTTAAAATACCGTATATATCCTCAATCTAAATTTGCGAGAACTATGCTTTAGTGTATGTATAAATGGTAAACTCGGTTTCTGAAATTAAACTTTTTATTTGCAATTAAAAAAAAAGATGCTTTTAGCATTAGCTGGTTTAAGAGATTAAATGAAATCACATGCCAAAAACTAAATCCATTTAGTCTCTTATCTCACAGAACAATTTCCTCCAGAAGCTCACTGAATTATATATTTTATGAGCAAAAAGTACAGCAGACAGGAGTGTACCAGAGTGGACTCTATTCCACATAAGTAGAGACTGCTTCTTCAGTCTGCTATCTTCTTGCATTAAGACAGGGATTACCAACTGGGCATGCTGGTACACACCTGTAATCCCAGCAGTTGGAAGGCTGAGGCAGGAGGATCAATGCAAGTTCAAGACCAGCCTGGTTTATATAGCAAGTTCCAGGGCAACCTAGGATACAGGGCATGACCCAATCTCAAAAAACCAAAAAGACAGGGATTACCAATTCCTTGAAGGTCTTCTGTAACAAACAAAACCTGTGAAACCACTTGGGCCTGATGCCTTTTTATAGGAATGATTTTGGGGGGCCCTATTCCTGGATATATCTAAAAAGATTAAATTAGCATTCTGTATGATTTAAAATTTCACTTGTAGCCAGGCTGCGGTTCACGCCTGTGATCACAGAAATTCGGGAGGCAGAAGTAGGAGGGTTGTAGGTTTGAGGCCAGAGGCAGCTCATGTAATTTAATGAGACCCTGTCTCAAGATAAAAAGTAAAAAATGGGCTAGGGCTGCAGCCCAGTGGTAAAGCATTTGCAAAGTATGTGTGAGGCACTGGGTTCGATCCCCAAGAAACACCAAAAAATAAAGTAAAATAAAAGTCTACTTGCTTAGCTGAGCATGGTAATCCACACCTACAAACACAGCAACTAGGGAGGTGAAGGCAGGAAGATTTCAAGTTCAATGCCAGAGGCAGTCTGCGTAACTTAGGAAGACCCTATCTCAAAATAAAAAGTAAAAAATGAACTGAAGTGCAGCTCAGCGGCAGAGTGCTTGCAAAGCAAGTGTAAAGCTCTGGGTTCAATCTCCCAGTCCTGTTTTTAAAAAATTATAAATAAAAAAATTTAAAAATCTACTTGCTAAAAGGCACAGTCTAGAATTATTTTAAAAGCCTTTATAAACACAAGACTGGAGTAAAAATCCTCATATTCAATCTGGAAAAGGTATCTTAACTTGTGTGTTTAGACAGAAATAAGAGGGCACCGGGAAATGAACTACTGCTGTGCATTGAATTATTCCTGAGTGACACCAACTTATAAGTTTTCAAGAAAGATTGAGGCCTTGAAGCAACCCTCCACCACCCAACTAACCCCAGCCAGGTGTGCTTTCGAGTGTGTTGAGAATCACTACCTTACTAAATATTAAGGTATTCAGTAAATGGAAAATAAGATTATTAGAGTATATGTTTTATTAAAGACAATTTTGGGGAGTGTATATAAATACTGGCTCTACTTTTTCTATTGAGTGTATCCCAGCAAACTCTACCCATCAATCTGAACTCTCCAGTGAGGATAATAACAATCTTGGTGTACACTCAACCACTCTGGAAAGAGCCCATCAAGGGGGAAAAGGCTCCAAATGGATCCTGCCCAAGCACTGTCCCAGAGCAATACAGAAAGAAAAGGGCAAAGAAAATCATATATAGTCAAACCAGTGGTTAATAAAAATAGGTCCTCAATGGAAGTCTTTAGATTTTCATGTCAAGCCACCTAAGAGGGCCACATGTTTCTGCTGAAGCCAACAGGAAACTAGGCACCAATGTGGGAAGACAGAGGGCTTTGGAGTCTAGAAGCTACATCCAAGGCCTGCTCAAAGGTAAAGCACTGAGGCCTTCACTATGGATTTAGATAAATGACTGGATCCAGTGCTCAAATATGTCTATGGTACACCTACAACGCCTTCCACTGGAGGGTAAAGAGAGCCGCTGTTTGTTCCACCATCTAACAGTGGGCCCAAACCAGGAGACACCCCCAATCACAGCAAAGCTGGCTTTCCCACTAAAAAGGCACAGGTGTGGGGCCAACACCTCCATTGCAAAGAGATACTTTAGGGGGCCATTGGCACTTACCTGGAGCACAGCTGTCTACCAAGGCTCCCAGGGCTTTGCCGTCTTGCCAGTTCTGGTTAAAGTTCGTGATGGGCAGGTAGGGGATTTTGTTCTGAATCCACCCCAGTAGCCTCTGCTTTGGCGTCTGCTTCTTTGCATCCTCATCCCCTTCGTCCTCCCATACTGGCATGGAGATGGAGTAGTGGAGGATGAGAGTCCACACCAGGCCCAAAATGAGCTTCAGGTTCCCATCCACGATGGCTTTGCTATCTGGGGAGACAGGGACAGGCTTGGTCATTCTGGGTTACACAGGTGCAGGTCTTAGTAAAAAAGTGAATGAAGTCCTTGTTCAGAGAGAACCACACTGAGACACTTAAGAGAGAGAGGACAGAACACTAGGATTTGCTTCAAAATACTTGAAGATGGGAATAGATGAGATATGATTCCAAAATGTTAACTGGTGCCACTGGCTCATGGGAACAGAGAATGTATTATACTATCCTTTCTGCGTTTGTCTGTGCTTAAAATTTTCCAGAATACAAAAGGGTTTAAAATTTTAAATAAATTATTTCAGAAATATAGACAATAATGCTGGGCACTGTGGCACATGCCTGTAATCCCAGCGACTCAGGAGGCTGAGGCAGGAGGATCACAAGTTTGAGGCCCAAGACAGGCTATGCATCTTAGTGAGGCCCTTTTAATAACATACCATAACATAACATAAAATATGCTGGGAGTGCAGCTCAGTGTTAGAGTACTTGCCTAGCATGTGCCAGGCCCTAGGTTCAACTTCCAATACTGCAAAAAATTTAAAAAATGAAAAAAATAATAATAATTTGAAAAGAAACAGACAATGCTGGCTGTACTCCAGAGATAACCACCTGCTAACCTAGATTGTGTGTATGTGTGTATACATGAACATCTGTGTTTGCTGCCCTGGATTTATATTATTCTACACAAGCAGCTTTTAAATATTTTTCACTAGTAATTATGTCCTAGCCATCCTTCCCCATAAAAAGTTGTTTCTGTTTACACTTCTATCCACAGGTTTAAGAAGCCAGCTTCCCCTTTATTTTCACCAGTGTTGGTGTTATCAACCACTTTCATGTTTGCTATTCTGAAAAGTCATTCATTCAGAAGGGAAAGCTATTCATAGTTAAGCTAATGCAAATTGGATAAAATCTCTGTTGTGAGGGTTGGTGATAAGGAAAAGCCATGGCTCCTTTCTAGTCCTGTCCCCATAGCTCACACTGTAACCATGACCAGCCCGTCCATCTCTCTGTCCTATTTTGCTTGTTTTCTTTGTTTTGTTGATTGGTTGGTTTGTGGAGACAGCGTCTCACTATGTAGCCCAGACAGGGCTTGAACTCTCCATGTTCCTGCCTCTACCTCCCAAGTGCTGGGATTACAAGTGTGCACCACCACACCCAGCTCTCTGTCCTCTTTCCAACTTCCATCTGCATCCATCAAGATTTAAGCACTGTCTTTAGAATCAATAGTTCCCCTCCCTCCTCACCAAACATCCTCCATAGCCACCAGTTACTCTACTAGACCCCAAGCTGAAAACATGAGAACTGTCCTGGACTCCTCCTTCAAGCCCTTGCTACAGTTTGCACACTACATCATCCCTACTTTTGCAACATGGGAGAGGGGGCAGGATTGCCCTGAACGTGGTCCTGGTACATGCTTTGCAAGTGCTCTGCCACTAAGCTCAACCCCCAGCCCCTTTTATATCTTTTCTCTTGAGACAGGGTTTCACTAAGTTACACAAGCTGCCTCTATCCTTGAACCTGCAATCCTTCTGCGTTGGCCTCCTGAGTGACTAGAATTACAGGCATGCACCACTGTGCCTGGCTTCATACCTAAATCTCTTGACAAATCCTCTCTATGCCTTCTCAATAAACATGCAACCCCCTTCTGCCCTCTCCTGGCATGTTTTACAACCATGAAGCAGAATTGCTGTTCACCTCACCACAGCACCATTTTTCCCATCGGGTACCTCTGTGCTTCCAAATCTACCAATGATACCTGCTGCCCATAGACAGACTCCTGAAACATACAGCATCTACCTTCAGAACCCACACATGTTCCAGCCACTAGACTTGACCCTGTCACATCTACCCACCCATCGTACCCCATATCCAAGCTAAAAGACAGTCTGTTCTTCAGAGGACAGCTTGCTC
The DNA here is from genome assembly GCA_007922755.1 of Pedetes capensis. Classification (NCBI taxonomy): domain Eukaryota; kingdom Metazoa; phylum Chordata; class Mammalia; order Rodentia; family Pedetidae; genus Pedetes; species Pedetes capensis. The sequence continues at coordinate 13,052 of VMDO01001709.1, read as the reverse complement.
TGGCCCCAAGACACTGCATATTCTGTATCCCTTTGCTGGGAAGACCTTTCACCCCATCCTCCTGTGGGACACTCCCTGGCTCAGACCCTCAAGCTGGCAGTGTGGCACTCCCACCAGTGTGTGTCTGCATGCCAGGGTCCTCTCCCTCAACACCAGGCGCGGCCATCTGATCCTCTGCCTCCCACCCCCCAGCCAGAACTATAAGCACCTGCTGGGGAGTAACTAGGCCTTCTTGGAGCCATGACCTCACCTTCCATGAGCCACCTGGACACTGGTTAAACACATGCCAAACTGCACATAATGAGCGCCAATTACAATCACACAGAGAACATTTACATGTGGCTGAGGAGTGCTGGATACCCCTCAAAAGTCAATGGCTGGGGCCTTCTGAAAAATTAACCTCGGTATTATTAAATCTCTTGCAACAAAAGATCCTCTTCAAAAACTCACACTCAACCCTCAGAAATCAAAAGTAATTTCACAGTTTTAGATTCAGTCATCATAATAAAATTTGATCATCTACACAAGGTTCAGTTTATCCAGGGATTTTCTATGTAATCAACTGTACAAATAATAACTCTGAAGCAGGACTATCTACATAATTCATGGGGCCCAGTATAAAATGGACATGCAGGGCCCCTTGCCCAAAAAGCACTAGGATTTTAAACACGGTAACAGCAGAGTATTAAATCAAGCACAGGTTACGTGATCATGAGGCCAGCCCTGCTTCTGAGGTCCTGCAGTCAATATAACAGCAATGGTCTGCAAAAAACCCTGGACCCTGCACAGAACTTGGACATTTGAGAAATTCATCCCACAGGACCAAATATTTCTCCAGCTGGCAATCCCTGACTGTAACTAAAATTTTTTTTTAATTAGATATACTATTATGAGGCGGGGGTAGGATTTAGCTCAGTTGGTAGAGCATCACTCTGCAGTCTCTAAGGTCCCTGGTTCAATTCCCAGCACCGCAAAAATGGGAGGATGTGGCAATCCACTCCCAAGGCAATCCTGAAACAATCAGCCATTGGAAACCCTGTGAGGGTCTCTATGAGTTGGACACAAGTTGAGGGCACCTAACAACAACAATAACAATTATGAGGTTGTCTTTGAAGTGCTTTTGAGTACCAAGTTACTATCTACTGATCATCTGAAAGTCCAGATCAAACAAATTTCCACACCAGTTTTCCAGCAATCTTCAAAAAGATGGAGAAAAATTTTAAAAATTAAAAAAGGAAATAAGGTGTAATTATGTATATGACTAGTTAGGGTAACAGTGGTGGCCTGGCACACTGGAGACATAAGGCTCTTGTACCTAGAGGGATTTGAACCAACTAGGAAGTAACCTCTAGCCACAGTCATCAGTCTGCAAAACTCAAACTCCCCAGAGTTTTCAAAAGCAAACCCGTGAGCCAGGCATAGTGGCGCATGCCTGTAATCCTAGAGGCTCAGAAGGTGGAGGCAGGAGGATCCCAAGTTCGAGACCAGAGGCAGTCTTCGTAACATAGCGAGACCCTGTCTCAAAAAGTAAAAAAATGGGCTGAGGGTGCAGCTCAGTGGTACAGCACTTGCAGTGCATGCAAAAGAAAGGCCCTGGGTTCAACTCCCAGTTCTGAAAAAAAAAAAAAAAAAAAAAAAGCAAAACCGCACATTTGCCTGGGAGACACAAGGCTCTGGTTCATTCCCTAACACTGCAAGAAAAAAAATAAAATAAAATCTGCAGACTTAACATGTAACTCAAAACATGAAGCCAGTCTGCTCTATTTTTATGCAGCTTGCACATGTTGCTCTAAAACAATGAAACAAGAGTCTTTCTCAAAAAGATTTTTGGGGGAAATATGACCCTGTTAAAGTCTGAGTCAAATTTATGAAATATACAATGCCCAGGACTTCTGTTTTCAATGAATTCAAGGTGGGTGTCCAAATGGGAAACCCTCACTGGGATAAATGATACCTTCATTCTGCTGTTCTAAGAAGCTGCAGGGAAAGCAACCCTCATTCCAAAAGTGATTTTGACAGGTGAAAGTTCAACTGCGTAACTCAACTCTTGAAACAATAAAAAGATGGAAACTTGCCCAACAGCCTCCCCAGTTCCCATTCACGGGAAACAAGAGCCTCCTTAGGCTTGAAAAAATGCTACACGGCATTCTGTTGTCAGTGTCTGACTGTCACCGTGGACAGCCACGTTCTCAGACCTGAGTGTGCTCTGCAATGTTTATGCCAACTGTAAACACAGAGCAGAAATGCAAAAAGAGGAGAAAGTTGGTCAGTTCCGAAGCTGCTTCATGATAAGAACTGGCTGAGGGCCTCTTTCAGGAATAAATAAGCCAACACCTAGCATTCTCGCCCAACCTCCTAGGATCTGCTTGGATTTCGGTGGGCTGGATTCTGGCCCTGGGCTTCTCCTCCCCAAATCCAACCAATCACAATTCCCACATAACTGCTCCTGGCTCCGGATAGCACTGATCCTCAAGCCACACAAACTTTCTCAAACTATAAAAATTATCCAGGGCTGCTTTAAAGTGAGGGCAGAAGATTTGGGGGTAGAGGGGAGTGCAGAGGGTGCTGGGGAGCAAACCCAGAGGGAGGATGAAATATTTTTACATCACTTCTGTTCTGTTAAGGAGCATTCGGACATGGGATGGGGTGAGAATCAGCTTTAGAACTCCTTGGTGAGCCAGTTCCAAAGTCAGAGAGATGGTGGCCTTTCTCCTCACTTTACTCTCATTGGGAGGAGTCAGATCCACACTTATCTGGGTCCACTACATCCAGCGCTGCACCACCCATGGAGCTCCCAGAAGGCAATTCTAGCACCTTCTCACTTGGCTATCAATGAGTAACCAGGGGAGCAGGGGTGGGAGTCCCTAAGGAGAGACAAAGGCCATACCATTCCATATTTTTCCTCTTCTGGTAATCCAGAAGGATTAATAGACATCCTTTGTGGACATCCTAATGGACATCCTTTCTGGACTAGGTCATTCTTTCACCACAGTACAGCTAACTACTAGATCAGAAACAGCCAAAAAGTGTCAGCAGGAATCAAGGAGTGATAAAGTGTGTGCTTGGGACACGTCACCAAGGCCACAAGTCTGCGCTATGACTTGGCCATCTAGGGAGCGGAATGCCATACACTCTGCTCCCTGCCCTCTCAGCAACATCACTGCTGAGTGGTTGCAAGAACAGGCTCTGGAACCAACAGCTCAACTACATTCGTCACTTTGGATGAACCATCTCCCTCTCTGAACATTATATTATTATTATTATTATTATTATTATTATTATTATTTTGTCTCCCTATTCTTACCACCACGGACTTCCATATGCTCTCACCAGCTCTGAGATGAGAAGGACAAAGGCAGGAGGATAAAGTGAAAGCTTAGAAGTTCAAGGCAGAGCTCTATAAGCTCACACGGAGGCTTCCTGTCGGCCTTGGCTGCTTGGTGAGCCTGCAACAGCAGCAGTCTGCACAGCTGATCCAAGGTATCCCACAATGGAGTGCTCCAACACCAGGACCAAAACCCCAGTGGCAGGACCAAAACCCCAGTGGCAAGACCCAGGGCCTACGGATATCTTCTGTTGGCTTGGCAATTTCCCTTCATTGTGCCTTCTTTTGGAGACACACCCCCCCCCTCAAAAAAACATGGCTGAATTACATTCCTCCCATGTCCAAATAGAGGGGGCCCTGAACTGAAAGGAGGAAGCGGACCACTCTGCTCAGTTCTTCAGTGAAAACCTCGTAGGATGCATCCCACAGCCCGGGTCTAGGTTAAGGAGAATCCACTCCAGTCTCAGGACCAGGACCCCATTTCCAGAGTACAACAGTCCTTCCACTCACATAGCAGAGGAAGGAATGTGCACTTGGGTTCAAGTATTCCTGAGGTTCCTGGACAAAAGAAAGGGAGCCAGGCCAGCTTCTGTGCAGGTCCTCAAGCCTTGGTTGTACAGAACGAAGCAGATACAAACAGGTGACCTGTGATGCTGATGACTCTTTGAACACTAAAATCCTTCCTCCTCTTCACCCTCCCAGGTATGCAGCTTCCAGCCAGATGGTTCTTCCCAGCCTTCCTTGGAATTCAATCTTGTGCCAGTCTCCCCAGTGAACAGTGGACCAAAGTGAAGCTTGCCATCACGTCAGGGCCTTGAGCGGTAGGTGGGCACCTTTATACTCTCCCCCACCACCAGCCTGAGTATCACAGTCACCTCGCTGTGACCTGCCTAAGCAGAGGCCATGCAGGGCCAGGGAAGGCACCAACTGAAGACTGAAAACTGCCACCCTTTCACATTCTTTCTCCCACTGTTCTTATTGTTTATTAAACCTGTTTAGTACAGCAGCTGAACTAAAACAAGAGGATGTTCTGGGATCTGGGAGATCTTAAGTCCTGTGGGCCTATTCTCAATCGTTAAAGAGAAAATACAGACCACAATAAAATAAGGGTAGGCCAGGACACTGGGGTCAGCTGGGTTCCCGATTCTCTTTCCTGCTCACCAACTGCTCAAGTGTTACAAAGGAGCTGTTTGATTTGATTTTTACACATCACTATGTCAGGGTTCAGTGAATAAGGAATTCACCCAGGTCTTTTTTTATTTTAATAAATTGTCTTTTTTTTTTCCAATTCTTCAATAAAATTTTATTTATTTCATTTTAGCAATTTTTCAAGAAATGATATAACAGACCATGGTGTTGGCACATGATGTAAAGTCTTTTGCTATATTGAGAAGGATTCTGAGGCCACATCTCAACTCAGCAAGAAAAGATGCTAACATGGATTACCAATGTCTGCCAGGAACAGGCATGGTAAATGGAGGATCAACAAAGATTACTGTGCAGACTGGCAATGCCTGCCCTGGGCGAGGCAGTGGGGAGGGCAGGATTTCTCTGCAACAGAATTGAGTAAACATCCCCAATTCCTTGATTGGAGATTTCTATGATAGGCCCATAACACATTCCTCATGCATAACCTCACACTTAAAATTCCCTATTCTGCAAACTATTCCTTCTGTTCTCTTTCTCACTTGTTGGACAATTTTTCCCTGAAATGGTTGGAACAAACTACTTCACAAATACCTGATTTTTATTTGGGCACAGAGAGTTTGGTGAACTTTCAGGTCATAGAGCCTGTGATGAGATTCTGCTTCATAACTTATCCCAAACACCCTATCTTTTATTTTAGAAGCACCACTTTGCTGGGCACTATAACTCACACCTGTAATCCCAGCAACTCGACAGGCTGAGGCAGGAGGACTCCAAGTTTGAGGCCAGACTCGACCTGTGTAACTTAGTGAGACCCCCGTCTCAAAATAAAAAGGGGACTGGAAATACACCTCAGTGGTAAAGTGATTGCCTCGCATGTGCAAGGCCTGGGTTCCATCTCTAGCACCACTCAAAATAAAAAAGAGGCGCTGGGCGTGGTGGCACATGTCTGTGATCCCAGCTGCTTGGGAGGCGGAGCCAGGAGGATTGCAAATTCGAGACCAGAGGAAGTCTATGTAACTTAGCGAGACCCTGTCTCAGGAAGTAAGGAAAAAAAATAAAAGGGCTGGGGGTGCAGCTCAGTGGTCCAGCACTTGCAAAGCATGCAGGTGTGAGGCCCCGGGATCAACCCCCAGTACCACAAAAAAAAAATAAAAATAAAAATAAAAAAATAAAATTAAAATTAAAAAGAGGCACTGCTTTATTTAAAACTTCCATTTTCATCATCCAGTGGCTTCCTTTTGAAACATCTTTTAAATCATTTTTAAGAATTACTTTATGCTAGGCTCAGTGGCTCACACCCATAATCCCACCAACTTGGGAGGCAGAGGCAGAAGGGTTAAAGGTTTGAGGCCAGAGGCAGCCTGCATAACTTAACAAGACTCACAAGATAAAAAAAAAAAAAAAAAAAAGAGGCTGCGGATGCAGGTCAGTGGCAGAGCACTTGCAAAGCATGTGTGAGGCCCTGTGTTCAACCTTCAAGTACTGAAGAAAAAAATTATGTTATATCCAATAACAAACCCACACTGGGCAAAGCGATGGATGAGATTGGTATATTAAAGGGCCTAGAATAAGTAGCTTTTCACTTCCTATTACTGGGAAATCTTTTACAAAGTTGGAGTAAGGACTGTAACCTTGTTAGAAAGGTTGAAGAGAGGAGGGAAAAAAAGGAAAGGTTTTACAAAACAGTCAAAGCAGCTCATGCTAAACTAGGCTTTTACCCCAAAGCTATAGGTCCCTGTACATATTCTGCTTCTGCACAGTTCCTGGGTGACTAACAAGACAAGGCCCTCAAGGACTCTGGCACATGAGCAGTGAGCTGAGGAGCCCAGAGTCCAGGCACCAAGAGCCACTGGTTAAACCCCAGAGTGAGCTTGTGAGGCCTCGGCCTGATGGCCATCAGTCCCTGGCTCACAGTTTCCAGCTACTGCTGCTCTGAGAACATGTCCAGCTGAAATAACAAACGCTGGCTGTGAATAGAGGTCCCTGTAACCTTTTGACTCCAGCTCCGTTTGTCATGTGGAGAGCCCACCTCACCTGAAATGCAGCTCATTCCCTCAGGAGCTGAGCCAGGGCCACCCCAAGGCTGAGCCTCTGCTGCCCACGGGGAACCCCTTGGGGGAAGGAGTGAGGGCAGGAAAAACAGGCCTGGGAAAGACTCCGACGCATCCCTTCTCCTTCAGTCAGCAGCTGTCGAGACCTCTCCACACACCAGGCCCCGTGTGCCACACATCCCCTCCTGGAGCCCTCCCAATGCCCCTAGGAGGGTGGCTTTGATGGTTAACCCCATTGTACAGATGAGATGACAGAGGCTGAGCCAATTGCCAAAAGTGACATCGAGGGAGAGAACCTAGATTTTGTCACCACAACCCAAGCTTCCTCTTGCTGCTTCTCTGGATCTACCTTATGTCACAGCACGCCAATGAGGCGAGTCTAGGTATTACTCCCATTCTGCAGAGGAGGAGACTGAGCAGGGTCTCCCAGCCAGTAAGTCGTCGAGTTTGGGAGGTGATCCAGGCTTCCCTGAACCCCAGGCAGGGCCTCTGGACTTCTACCTGCCCCAGTCATTCCCACCATCCCTCACCTGCAAGGCCTAGGAGAAAATGTGTCGGGCCAGGAGCATCGGGACTGACAGCAAAAGGCACAGGAGGCACAAACAGGGGACAAAACTGGATTATTTTACTCCCCTTCTCTCAACCAAAAGCCACCTGGCTTCCGCTGTGTCCCGGGGACGCTAATGACCATGGCCTTGTCCCTCCACCCAGGAGGTCCCCATCACCCCTCTTTGCTTGGCACAGGAACCATCCTCAGCCAACTCCTTGCGAGAACATGCAGCTCTGCCCTTCAGAACACAAACCTGTTAGTCTGCCTTTTCTCTGGAAAACAGAAATTAGGGTTACTCGTATTCTTGAAAGCCCAATTTGTTCTTCTGTTCTCACATCCAACAAAACTTTCCTAACTGCCTACTGAGTGCCAGGCCCTGTGTTGGATACAAATTATACTTTTAAACAAAAAAGGAAGTGAAGTTGGCTATCAAATATTCACAAAGAGATGCTAACGTAATTACAATGAAAACTGGTGTCCCCATAGGATATTACATTGAAGAATCTATTGAAGGGGGAAAGAGGAAAAAGAGAGCATTGTCTTTTTGTCCCTCGTGCTAGAGTATGGTTTCTCGGCTTTGTTTTGTTTTGTTTTGTTAATAATTGAAAGTTAAATACTCATCACGAAGAGGATAGGTATTCATCCTTCAACTGCAAACTTGTAAAAGGGGAGCCTTCTTACAAAATCAGATCAAGGTGACTTCCTTGGTTTGAAAGGGGAGAAATTAGCTTGCATCTTACCTAACTCAGCTCATGTTACAACTCATACAACTGTTACAGAGATGGCAGCCTGCCCAAAGATTGTGAAGTCATAAAAGGAACAAACTCCCAATTTGAATTCATGAATAGGAATCAAGCTCAAGGAAACTCCAAATAATTTCTAACCACGGGCTCTATCATCTACAGAAAAAAAGAATGAACTTAGCAGAAAGAAATTCTCAGAGGACAGACCAGGGTGCACTTTTTCTGCTTTCCCAACTTGGATGCTTTTTGGATAGTTCTTCTCCTCATAACCAACATTTAGCTCAGATGACAGCTAGAATTTTTATCCCTAAATTTGGACCTTTCAACCCATGATGATACAAGGAGTGCTCCACACCTATCCCACCCAGTCGGCACCTAGCTCTCTGCAAAGAATGCTCAGCAGAGACTAACCACCTTCTCACAGGTGGAACGCCACACCTCCAACATCTATGAGCAAAGAGCAGAGGGGGAGAGGGGACCTGACCCCACTCAAAAAAGGGTGGGTCACTTGCTGAAGTAACTGGTAGCTAAGTAACCCAGGGGTCAGGGCCATTAGGTCAGCCAATAATGGGGAAAGCAGAAGTTTACACGTCCTGCCTGTGGGTCAGAGGAGCCCAGTTCACCTCCCAAGCCCAGGTGGGCAGCTGTGAACAGACCCATTCGCTGGGTTCAGTCTCCTCATCTGCAAAATGAGTCATAACAGGGCTCACCTTGTCAAGTTGTTGTGACATTGTGCAGTAAACTAGGTAGGGAATTGCCCAATGACAGTTCCACCTAATCAACAGGAACTAGTGTGACTACTACCATTACTACTGTAATCACATGAACACACAAAATTTAGGGACTAGCAGTGCTCCAATTGCATTGTGAAAAAGATTCCATGCCACTCTATTCTGGTTCAAGACTGCTGACAGCCAAATGCCCCAGAAATCTCTCTTCCATATAGAAGAGCATTCCATCTGCTAACAACCACAAGAACCAGGCCCATCAGGGACCCGGGATTAAGGCTGATAGAATCAAGATGTTCTTTGCTCGGTGAGCTGCTGAATGAACTGGCAGTTTGCTAAAATCCGCAGGCCACTCCAACCCCTCCAGCAGATTCCTGAGCAGTCTGCAGGGGCCAGGCCAGGCCACTGCTGACAGAAAATTAAACTCAGGATCAATAAATTCAATTTGAAGCACAAAGTATTCAAGAAAGTTCCCCAACATGATTTCTTTTTCTCTTGGGAGACTGGAGAGGTTGTGGGTATTAAAGTGATCCTCAACCATTAAAGCAGTTTATTACAACAATATAATACAGGGTGGAAACTAAATGTCTCCCTGACAATAAGTGGTTAAAGAAACTTTACATTCAACCCAGAGAGTAACAGGCTGCTGTAAAAAGAATGAGAAAGATGTGTTTGTTCCAGGAGACAACCATCGACAATGCATCATCCATGATGTATCAAGGGAAGAGAACAATGTGCAGAAAAGGATGGATCATGCAGTCCTGGTTTTTTGTTTTTTTTTTAAAAGCATGACTCTGCATCTGAACAAGGGGTCTGGAAGCACGCGCACTGCCTGTCCTCCCTGGCTCTCTGTGTGAGGAGGACTAGGGAGGTAATAGGGAAAATGGGCTTGTCGCTGATATCGGCTTCTGCACTGTTTCCGAAATGCAGCTCATTTAAATTTTTAAAATTTAAGTTACTTTTTTCCCTCTTCTCATAGAGTTTTTACAAACACCATCAAAAAAAGAGAAATTTAATAATGTACATACTAAGGAATTCTTCATTTTAACCAAATTGCTTGTCTAGACCTATAGGCACTAATGTGGGAAAATCAACTGCCATTATCCAATGGTAAAATAATGTGTTTGGTGGGTTTGCATTAAAGCTAAGGGGAGCTGGGGGGATCATACAACTGGGCTCATATGAGGACAGAAACTTCCTCAAAGAGATGAGAAACTTCACCAACTATGTTGTTGCTTCTGGGTTGAAAAGCAGGGAAAGGGGCTGAGGAGGGGTGGGAGACACACACCACCACCACCACCACCGCCCCCCCCCCCATCTTCATCTGACTTTCATTTGGTAGTGTTACCTACCCACACATGAAGATGTGGGAACTTCGCGGGTTTGCCTGGCTATCTTTCTGAGGCTCTGCTTTGCTAACCTTTCTCACAGTGGCCATCTAAAAGCCTCCCCATTCCTCACCGGACACGCCTTCCTGGACCAACTGGCTCTGAGCCTCAGGAAATGGTCTCTGCCATTTCCAAACAGCTTGCCTGAGGAGGAAGGTGCTGAAAATTACATTGCAAGAGGACAGAGTCATCTGGTTGGGTTGCCTTTAGGTATATTCTTCAAGCCAACAACAACAGTAAAATCAAGAGCCCACCTTTCTCACCCCTTATACACTGCTTCCTGGTACTCTAAGAGCACACTTCATCACAGAGGCCGATCCTGAGGGCCTGACATGGGGCAATGATCCCACTGAATTATCACAACTGCTTTATAAGGTACCATTGTTAGCTCCATTTTCCAGATTTAAAAAACTGATGAATAAATCCAAAGTCACATAGCTCATAAGCAATGGAGCAGTGATTTGAACTACTGACTCCACAATTTGCTATTAACCATTCTGCTCTGGAGACCAGAGCAGGCACACAAAGCAACAGGCACATATATGGATATGATGATGTTACAAATGCTTTAAAAACAGAAAAGCCACCAGGTGTGGCACTGTAATCCCAGTGACTTGGGAGGCTGAGCCAGGAGGTTTGCAATATCGGGGCCAGAGGCAGCCTGGGTAAGTTAGTGATACCCAATAAAAATTTTAGAGTGAACTAGAGGTGCAGCTCAGTGATAGAGCATTTGTAAAACATGTTTGAGACCCTGAATTCAATCCACAATACTCAGGGAGAACCCTAAAAAATCAAGGGAGAAATGCTGAGGGTTACATCATCCTCCTATAAGAAATTTATCACTATGCCCCTGAACTCTGCCACATGATAAATGATCATGGCAGTAAGATAAACAGACCAAATACAGCAGCTCAGCCTCACAGCTAATCTGGGAACACATTCTAACATTCCAGAGACACACTGTCCAAACGCAAAGCAAGCAACATACAATTAATATTCAAGGCATCACCCCAACCACCAGCAGCTGCTGTGACTGAAGATATGCAGTTCTTACTACCAGTTCTTCATTTATTGCCTGTGCCTGAGTCAAAAGCTGCCTCCCTGCCCTACAGGAACACCACCTCTAGCCTTGAAAGCTCAGAGCTGCTCTGCTAAACTGGGCTCTGAGGAATGTTCGTGCAGCATTCCCACACCACACATAAACCCCGCCCTATCATCTCACCATCTATTGGTGTTTTCCTTAAATCAACCTTTCTTCCCCCCTGCTTTCTCTTAAGTGATTATCCCCATGAAATTACAGGTTTGATAAACTAGTTGCATTTTTTAAATACACATGAAAATACCTGTTACAATAGCTAAATGTTGGTTTTGTAACACTATCATCCTAAGCACCACATCTCAGAAAAGACCACACTAGATGTTCCCTCTTGTATCCCAGACAAAGGGTTTCTGTGGCTAAGTAACTGAGGACACAGTAAATTGAACTTTTTCTTTTTTCCTCCTCCTCTTTCTCTCTCTCCCTCTCTCTCCCTCCCTCCCTCCCTCATTATGTTATCTAGGCTGGCCCCCAACTCCTCAGCTCAGGGACCTTCCAAGTGCATGCTACTTATGTCCAGCTTGGAATAATTTGTAAACTGCTGCATGACTTTTCAGAGTCTTTAATTTGCAAGTGTACACTGTCAATCTCCAAGTGAGGGCTCTCCAAATGTTATTGGACTAGGAAACTTTTTAAAATTCCCCTTCAAAGAAGGCTAATGTTCTATAGTAGGTGCTTTGGGGAATTCTACCTTAAACTGCTCTTTAGATCCTCCACAAACACTTCTCCCAAACACTCCCAGAATCTTGGAGATTTCATTTTACAAAACTGGTTAAGTGTGGAATGAGAGAGACAGGAAATGAACACTAAGGGGGAACACAGGAAACAAGGAAGGGCAGCTTTCTCAAACCTACAACTGTTTCTGTGATAATTATTAAGAAATTAGAACTCTGCCAATTTGAATCAACAAGTTTTGTAGATAAAGGACAGAAAAAGGAGATAGGTTCTCAAAGCATTGTGCCTGATTAAGGGTGCGAAGGAGAAGCATACTCTTGCACACCCCTTAACCACAGTGTTTATGAAATTCTGGTGATAACCAATTCACTTAAAAACCACATTAAGAAACATTTTATTGTTCCAGCACAAACTGTAATTCTTAAACAACAGGCAATGATTTAGAGGAATTCAGGCCCAAACCAGCCTCCCCCTTCCTAGATTTGCTTTTGAGCTTCTTAATGTCTAAATGTTCATCAGCAAACAACACATTGCCAAGTGGGAGGAGGTAGGGGGGGAACCCAGTAATTTGGACCTCTGCTTAAGTCAGTACAAAGAGAGGGAGTCGTCCTGATGTGGGCAACTAGAATATCAAATTATGTGACTGTGGGAAGCCTCCAGAACCTCCACCCCATTGCCACTTAGCTCTAAATTTTCCAAGTGAGGGAGGGAAGAGGAAAAGTAAGAACTGTCTCTACAATAATGAAACAAATCCAAGAGCATCCCCGCTGCTACTTACACATAAAATATACCTAAGTACAGCAATAATAGCACTGACCCATGCAACCTGGGTGCTGATGAAATCCACTCTAAATTTCCATGTGCTACTGGGTCCAGACCAAACATGTAGTCAACTATATTTTAAGTGTCACAGGGACAGGGTCCAGGTTCTGTCTTTAGCATCACTGTGACTAATACCTAGCATGGTGCCTGTCATACAATAGAAAACAACAACAAAAAAAGAGCCAGGTATGGTGGTACATGCCTATAATCCCAGTGCTCAGAAGGCTAAGGCAGAAGGATCATGAATTTGAGGCCAGCCATGGCTATATAGTGAGAGGGGTGGGGAAGAGAGAGAGGGAGAAAGAGAGAAGGGAAAGTGGGGAGAGGAACAAAAGAAATCACTACTATCTGCTACTCAACCAACCCACCAACCAGTCAACCAACTAATCACAAACCAACCAAACAACCAAGAACTATTAAACACAACCAACCAGCCAGGCACAGTGGCACATGCCTGTAATCCCAGCAACTAGGGAGGTGGAAGCAGGAGGATCGCAGATTAGAGGCCAGAGATAGCCTGAGCAA
>VMDO01001708.1:107465-194942 GCA_007922755.1 Pedetes capensis | reverse complement strand
TTTTTTTTGGCGGTACTGGGGGTTCAAGTGCTGAACTACTGAGCTGCAGCCCCAGCCCTTTTTTTTTTTTTTTTTTTACTTTCTGAGATAGAGTCTTGCTAAATTACCCAGACTGCCTTTGGTCTCGAACTTGAGATCCTCCCACCTCCGCCTCCCAAGGCACTGGGATTACAGGCGTGCACCGCACTGGCGGTGATGGGTTTTTCTTTAAGTGATCTATTGCCTGTTATGGAAATTAACAGAAAAATGTACACAGTGTTTTACATTTTCCCACTTTCCATCTCCAGCACCCTCTGTCCCTTCCTCTGGGTTAAGGTTCCCTGCTACCATCATCTCCTGTCAGCCTACAGCATTTCCTGTAGTGCAGGTGAGCAGGCAGTGATTTTTCTGAACATGCCCTTGTTTCACCTTCTTTTTATCCCTGCAGTGCTGGGGATTGAACATGGGGTCTCATGCATGCTGGGCAAATGGTCTCCCACTGACTACATGCCTAGCCCTCACTGACTTTTTAAAATTTACTTATTTTTTATTAGTAGTATTTTATTTATATATTTTAGTGGAGTACAGAGTAATATGTGCTTTGGCATATCCATTATGCAGCTGTCAAATCAGTATTGCTTGCTCTTCCATTTCTGTAAACATTTTATAGAACAAAAAAGCCAAACGAAAGGAAAAATTAAAAAGGTTTAATTAACATGTAATGGCAGTTGTATGCAGCCAAGGTTATAGCTTGATTATTTTTTCTTTCCTTTTTCTTCTTTTTTTTTTTTTTTTTTTTTTTTTTTTTTTTTTTTTTTTTTTTTTTTTTTTTTTTTTTTTTTTTTTTTTTTTTTTTTTTTTTTTTTTTTTTTTTTTTTTTTTTGTATTTTCATAAAGTTGCATCCTATATTTTGTGGTTTTTCTCTCCCTCTTTACTCCTCTTCATTGTTCCCCTCCCCACTTCCCGTATCCACTCCCTCCCTCTAGTCACTCACTGCCCCTTCATATTGGGTCCACTTATGTTTTCCACTTTTAGATAAGTATGTTGTACATTTATGTGTGTGTGTATGTGTTCGTGTGTTCGTGTGTGTGTGTGTGTGTGTGTGTGTGTGTGTGTGTATGCCTGCAGCTGTACCACTGTGGCATCTGATCCCATCAGATCTCAGAAGCTAAGCAGGGTGGGGCCTGATTAATACTTGGATGAGAAACCACCTGGGAACACCAGGTTCTGTAGGCTTGGGAGAAGGACCCAGCAGCCCACTCCCCACAAAAAACAATCTGCCATTGAAAACCCTATGAATAGCAGAAAAACACTAACAATAGTGTTTCAGCTGTTGTACATAGGGTCGCTATGAGTTGGACACTGACTTGATGGCACCTAACAACAACAACAACAATATATGTGTGTATTTTTTTTTCCTTTAAGGTAGATTTAGTTAATATATATGAGCAAGAACATGTTTCCCTTTTTGAGTCTGGTTTATTTTGCTTAAAATAATACCCTCTGTTGTTGTTAGGTGCCATCGGGTTGGTATCCGACTCATAGCAACCCTCTGTACAACAGGGGGAACACTATTGTCAGTGCTTCTCTGCTGTTCGTAGGGTTTTCAATGGCAGATTGATTTTGGGGAAGGGGTTGCCAGGTCCTTCTCCCAAGCCTACAGTTTCTGGTGCTCCCAGGCGGTCTCCTATCCAGGTACTAACCAGGCCCAACCCTGCTTAACTTCCGAGATCTGACAGGATTGGATGCCACAGGGCTATGGCTACAGGCAATACCCTCTAGTTCCACCTATTTTGCCGCAAATGACATAACTTCATTCCACCTTACAGCTGAATAATATTCCATTGTGTGTATATGTACCACAAGTTTTAATCCAATCATTTGTTGATGGACATCTGGGTTGATTCCATACCCTTGTAACCTCACTGTATTTTCATTACACATTAAATTCTGTGTTGCTAGAATTTTTCCTTTTGGCACTTTAAAATGTCATTTCTTTGGGTTCTTGTTGTTTATTCACTTGTTTATTTTATTTTATTTTATTTTTACTGGGGGTTGAACCCAGGGCTTTGTGCTTGCTTGCTTGCTTGCTTGCTTTGCAAGTGCTGTACCATTGAGCTGCACCCCCAGCCCATTTTTTTGTTTATTTCACTTGTTTTTTGAGATGAGATCTCTCTGTATAGCTGAGGCTGGCCTGGAACCTGAGAACCTCCTGCTTCCATCTCATGAGTGCTGGGATCCTAGGTGTGTGCCACCATGCCCGGCTCAAATGTCATTTCTTCATTACAGTTCCCATTGTTGCCGATGAAAAGCTAGCTGCCATTTGTACTGCTGTTCCTGGATATGTCTTTTTTCTCCTCCACTTTCAGGGTTTTCTGTAATCCTTCATTTCTCCAGTATGACTATGCTGTGCTTACGCTTGGGTTTATTAGTATTGATCCTGCTTGGAGCTTGCCAAGCCTTTTGGATATAAGTCAAGGGTTTTCATCTCACTGGGAAAAGTTTTGGTCATGGCTTCTTTTGGTGGTGTTTCCACACACACACACACACACCTGGTGTGACTCTCCTTTGCATCTGAGAGGCAGGTGGCTTAACACTGTCCCAGGCTCAGGCAGCTCTTTTGCTGTCCACTGCCTTTCCCTCTGTTTGCGTAGCCTCTGGCTGCATGATGTCCTGAAGACTCCGCTGACTTTTGTCAGCAGATAGTGGAAAATGTGTCTTTCAGGGTGGAGGAGCAGAGAGGGTGCATGGCCTGAGGGGCTGAGGGTCCTGGATGCCTGAGCCATTGGCCCCACAGTGCCCAGGGGGCAGGCAGCTTGTTCCAACACCTTGGGTTTGATTGAAACTAGAAGAAACCCAGGACAAAATGTCCTTCAAAACTAGGGTCAGATCACCCTGGAACGTGCACCTCCTCCCTGTACAGAGGCACCCGACTGGGCCAGGAGGGGAGGACTGGCCACACGTGAGTCCTCAGAGTGTCTGGGCCACACTGATGCTCTGCCCTGTCTATGCACAGTTTCTCCTGCTCTACATGTTCTAGGGCAGGTGTGGCCCTCTACAGACTGCTAGTGCAGTGCACACGGGATGGACCTCTCTCCCCTCAGAGACTTAAAGACAAGTTACCAATAGGAAGGGAGGAAAGGGAGCTTCCACCAGCAGCCTTTGAGGTGGGATAGCATTGTCATGAAGCCTGTGGCACCCTTGGGGTCCTGGTGATCCTCACTTGGGGCTTTGCTATGGCTGACTGGAGAATTCAGCCACATACACTTACTGTGAAAATATGTGGGCAGGGCCACGTAGAAGGTCAGGCAAATAAACAGGGAGGACTCGGGTCCCAGGGTAGCTCAGCCCCTGTGGCCAGGCCGTTTCGAGCCCTGCAGACCATGTCATGATTCGCCCTCTTGTGTTGTAGGGCTCCTGGAGGAAATGGCCGCTTCACTCCCAGGTCTGCGACAGCTTCCTCTGCCCACTCCAGCAGAGTCCCCCTGTGGCTAGGAGGGGCTGGGACTCCCTGTCCTTCCTTGGGGCACCCAGGTGGTAGATTCCAGAGTTTTTGGTGTTCTAAGGGGGCTCCCTGCGGCCGCAGTTCCCACAGTGCCAGTTTCTCCAGCTGCTGCCATGCTGATCTGTTACAGCTGCTGTGGTCTCTGAAGGCCTCTGGCCACATGCATGGCCTGGGAGTCATCTCTCTCCCTTTCCCTCCCAGGTCGGGTCTCCTTCTTCACCTCGGGGTCTGAGAACCTGCATCGGGTGGAGAGGGTGAGCTGGGGCACCCGCTACGCCATCACCATCGCCTTCACCTGCGATCCTGACCACGGCATTGAGGACCCAGCGCTCATGTAGCCGCTGGGCCCACGACCGCGTCTGGAGGCCCTGCCTCTGCCCCAAGGTGGCACCTGCCTGGGCTCAGTGCGCCACTGCCCTCCGGCTGTCGCCTCACGTGATGTGCCGTGTGGGTGACCAGTGTTCCCACTTGGGGCTGTACTGATCTCCCGTCTGTGAGTAAACGAGGGAGCAGCTGTCACCTCACTTGCTCCATGTTTTGGCTTTGGGGTGCCATTCACAGCAGCCTGTGTCTCCCTTTCAGGAGAGGCCCTGGCTGGGGGAGAGGTGCCCACCTGGGAGTAGGCAGAGCACCATCCGCCTCACCTGCCCACTGAGGCCCGGCCAGAGCATCTGTGGCCTCGATGGGGGCGACAAAAAGGTGGGTCAAGCAGTGTAGCTGGGACACAGGGTCAGAAACCGTGGCACTTTGGAGAAGGTTCCAGTGGACAGTGGCCCTGAGAGGTGGCTGTGGCTTCTTCAGCTCTGCATTGAGGTGGAGAGGAATGTCTCACGTCCCTGGTTCTGAGTCTGCACCCGAGACCCAGCCTGGGAACCAGGGTCGGGTGTGCTCGGCCCCTCTTGTCACCGCAGAGGCCACAACAGCTCCAGTCTGAGAGTGTGCCTGCCAAGAAAGGTCTCAGTATCCCTGTCCCCAGCCCCTGGGGGCCCCAGCCTTACTCTGCTCATGCTGAGTCCATGCTCTAGTAACAGAGGAGTCTGTGAACAAGCTGTGGGGGAGGCCTGTGCCCTAGCAGCACATCCATTGGCCCAACCTCCACCAGGGGGTGCAGTCCTCAGTCTTCCCCAGGAGGAGGGCTAGCCATCCCCAAGAATGGCTGGAGCCCCTGAAATGTCCCTGGGAGCCAGATTCTGCCAGCCGTCCTGACCTACGCTGCCTGCAAGGAGCATTTGGGACTTTGTCCTCTGCCCACTGGGCATGGCCCTGTGGCCATGTCTCTGAAGCAGGTGCCACATCAGCCTCCCCACCCCCAGGTTGCCAGGGTCAGGCGTGGGGTGCCCTGTGGCCATGGAGCTACTCTGGGGGCTTTTCAGACAAGGGGGAGCATTCCTGGATCCCCGGGAATGAGCGGACGTGAGGCTGACGAGGTGCCAGGTCTGGGGGAAGGCCATCCCTTTGGTCACAGGGCACCACCTGCTGCCTACAGGGGCCAGCTCCTTCCCACGCATTCTACAGGGGCCAGGGGGATGGTTGGGGTCCCTTCTGCTGTCACCAAGGTGAGGACCAAGAACCTAGGGCACCAGCAGTGTCCGTCCCACCCCTGCAGGCAGGCCTCTGGCACGTCTGTGGGTCAGCACTGGGCTGTTGGAAAAGCAGCCACATCTGAGGGGCCAGAGAGCTGGGTCCTAGGATTGAGGGCTGCCCACAGCTCAGATGTGACCTGGGTACTCCGGAAGGCTCTGGCCACCCTTGTCCCAGGCTTCCCTGCACCGTGCTGTGGGTTCTATCCATGGTGTGTCTGTACCCAAGTACCAAGGCCTCATGGCAGAGCTGGGGGTGGGCCACCATGCAGCCTCTCTGCAGCGCCTCTCATCCTCCCCCCAGCCTGTGCAGAGCCTCAGTGCAGTGTCTTCACCTCTTAGTCCTTCCTGGCCAAGAGGTGAGGAGGAAAGGCCTGGAGGGGACAGCCAGAGTCTACCCTGACTCATGGACACATCACTTTCAACACAGTCCAAAGGAATGTCAGCACAGCACAAAGTGTGAGACAAGCCAGAAACTGTGGGTTACGACTGAGCAGAGAGCTGGACTCACTGACCTGAGGCCTGAAGTGCCTGGTCAGTCCCAGCCTGGTCCCACTGGGTGGCTTCTCTCAGGATCCCTGACACTCACGGTGATTATGGGGGTTTCTCTAGTTGCAGTTCTTGAGTCTCTGGGAAGAACGTGAAGGCCCATGGCAGCCCCCTTGACTGTATGTTCCTTCCCCAGAAGGGGACCCTCATGGCTCCTGCCATTGTCCCTTCAAGCCCTCCCACCCCTGCTTGTCCCAGTGAATATGGTTCTGAACACCTGTGCTTCTCATCATTCCTGTCCTGGCCGGCAGGGGGCAGTGTTGCTCCCAGGGAGGACCCAGGTGCTCAGCAGCATCTGTGTCCCTGGTCCAGGAGCCGCACCCACCCTGCCTGACAGCATTAGTGCCCATGGAGGGTCAGGGAGGGTCTGCGACCCCCAGGCCTTGGCTCTGATCTGGTCCCACCTGGCTTTCCACCTGAGGCAGACCTGGTGGCTCAGGCCGCTCCCTGTTCCTGAGAAGGCTGGTAGGGCTCACAGGGCGCCATGGCCACTGCACGGTGGTGGCTGTTTGAGGCCACCTTCCATCCCCTTCTGTGGCTTTCGATGAAGGACAGAGCTGGTGGGGGTGCGGGGGGAGTGAGGACGATGCTGCTGGGCCCCACATGCCCGGGTGGGTTCCTGGACCAGCTTCAGCCCTCGGGCATGTGGGTCCTATCTCATCCTCCTGCCCTTGCTCCAGGTCCCCTGCCTGTCAACACAGCCCGCCCTGGCCCTGGCCCCTCATCCCTGATGGCAAGATGCCCCCTTCACCTGCGGGGGCTGCAGGGGAGGCTGGAAGGACTCATGGGGTGGGGGGCTACAGCAGTAAGCCGGGGGCACCCAGTGAGCCTCTGTATCTCCATCTCATGGCTAATCCCAGGGTGGGCTGCAGTCAACCTGGGGGGAACTTAGTGGATGCCACTGAGGGTCCCCTTCTCCCACACCCCTGGACCCCTGGGACCTCTTGCGGGGGTCTCAGGCCCCAACAGTCCTGCCCTATGCTTACACATCAAGCTGTATGTCTCATCCCCCAGCAGGGCTCAGGCCCAGCCCCACCCAGGGTCCCAGCTGGGGAGTCTTGGCAGGGGGCAGCCTGCACTGACTGCCAGCACACAGGGCCATCACCCTGGGCGGCCACGGTGCCTCTGACTTCACACTGGCACATAGTTCTGGACACAGGCTCTGGATTTCCAGTCACTCTGTGGGGTGCCAGAGGCCACCAGCCAGAGGGACTGCATTCCCAGTTCATGGCCACCTGGATGGATGGTGGCCTGGTCTGTGCAACCTCCATGCAACATCCTTACCAGTACCCTGAAAGGACCTGTTAATTCCAGGCACCTGACCACACCTGGTACTCCCTGGCTGCACCCACTCCCAGGATCCCACTTGCAGGTCCTGGGATGGCCTAGGCAGCCCTTGGTCCCCAGTTCCTCAGCAAGGAGGAAAAAGATGTCCTCATAGCAGAGTTGGCTGAGAAGGTCTCTGTGGGACCCTGAAAGACCTGTGAGGCTGGGAGCACTGAGGGCCTAGGGCAGACAGTGGGTTAGAGTGCTCCCCAGGAGGTAACGCTTGGCCCTGAGACCAGGGGGGCCACCCCAGGCTGAGAGGGCAGTGGCAGGAGGACAGAGAGGATCTCAGAGCACTGGACAGCACCCCCAGCTGCTGACCGCCCAGGGCTGCCTTCTCGCTCTCCTCCTACAAGCGCTGTCCAGCATTGGGCTACCGCCAGCCAGGGAACCTGTCCCTGGCAGCTTGGCGGACGGGCTCCTCTGGGGCCCGGGTCAGTCCCAGAGGAACTGGCCTCCCTGGGCCCCGTGTAGAGCTGGGCTGAGTCTGGAGCCGCCTGCTCTTGGCTTCTTGCTTCCATGTTGTCTGTCTGGAATTCAAGTGGAGGAATTTGTGTGTAGCAGTAGAAGGTGCCTGGGCAGCTTAGGATGAGCTGGGCCTCCTGGTGGCCAGGCAGAACCGTCTAAGAGCCTTAGTGCAGGTTCTGTGCAGGAATAGCTCAGGTCTTTGCAAACCAGCACAACCATCTGCTCCTGCTGACGCCAGGCCAGGGCTGCCTCCCACACCACAGACCCTGTCGTTCCCAGGGTCTAGGTGGTGCCCCCTTGAGCTCCCTTTGGTAGGAACTATACCCATAAGCAGAGAGCTGCCTGAACAGATAAACAGTGGTATCTACTGATTGTAGATGATACTTCCAAAAGAATTTTATTCCTGGAAAGATTAGGAGTCCAGGGAACTCTGGGGGTGCGTGGGTCTTCACTGATGACTGATTTACATCATGCAGGTGCAGCTGCCTGAGTGCACCTCAGGGCTGTGTGCGCACCTCTGCCCTGGTGAACCCTACACAGCAGGCTGGGCACCTCTCGCCTTCCCCACCACAGAGCCATGAAAACAGCCAGCCTGGGAGACGTGGCATCCACCCCACTGCCAGAGCAAAGGTGACCAAAGCCAAATCTCAGCCAAGCCAGAGCTGCCTGGAGACAGACAGGCTGCTGGCCAGGCATGCGAGGGCACCTGGAAAACTCATCATCCCCCAGGCGTCTGCTCCCTAGCCCCGGGGTAGTTTACCCATCCATTCATTCACCTGCTGGGAACCAGGCTTGGTGCTCTGCTGTGGCAACCGTGGGGTAGAAGGATGTGGTCTGTGGCCTGGCGCATGTCCCCCTCTCCTGAGGCAGACAGCACCAGTCCAGCTAGTGCCCGTCCAGCTGCTTGGCCGCCTGAGGTCTTCCTGGGGGCTTCATGCCTTCTGCACAGCAAAGGCCTCTCCTGCCCCAGGACACCCACCACTTAACTCGGCTTCAGAAGAGCCCCGTGGACCAAAGCTCAGATTTATAAAACACTCCATCCCAACTCAGTCCTGCCAGCCCAGGACTGAGCGATGATAGAGCTGGAACCCAGGCATGGTGGACAGAGCCCTCCCTCCAGGACAGGGCTTGGTTGGAGTCATCAAGGCTGGGCCAGGATCCTGAAGGAAAATGAGCCTCAACCACTGGAAACTCTAGGTCTCTAGCAGCCAGAATATCTCCAGGACAGCAGGGGCTAGGGTCAGGCCCCTGCCGTTCTTCCCTGGAGGCGATATCAGCACAGGCTGCCATGCTGCAGGGCTGGCACATGGTGCTTCGGCATGCTGTCCTCTCAGCCTGTGAGTCTGGGTGTTGGGTGGATGACATGTAAGAGCTGAGGAGCCTCGTCATCACCCCGTGTCCTTTAGTCTCTATGTGCTCGTCTGCCAAACTGGTGACTTTCTGCCCCCCACCCCTAGCCACCACTGCTCTGGAGGCCATGGCAGAACCCAGGGAAGCCCTCAGCTCTGGGCAGCCAGCCTGCATGGCCCCTCCCTCCTGTTCTCCCTCCTGGCCTGGCCCTCCTAACATCGCCTCCTACCCTGCCCCTCCTACCCTGTCCACCTCTCCTGTCCCTCTTTCCTCTGGCCCCTTCCCTTCCCTCCTGATCCCCTCCTTCCTCCACCCCTGGAACCAGGCCCCCAGGCTTTGGGGCCCCAGTTTGGGTCTGATGCCTTCAGGGTTGACAAGGCCACTGAAGCCAGTGGCAAGGACACTTTCTACAGGGCTGGCCTGTGACTCTCTTTCCCTTCTCACATGGACATAACTGGCCCCACGCAGCTCAGTGCTTTTCCTAGGGTGGCTCCCTGCCTGGCTGCCTGGTGCCCAGCTGGGCTTCCTCTGAGCGAGTGCTGTCATCTCGGCCACCCTGTGGGCTGTGGGCTGTGACGGCACCAATCACAGAGGTGCCTGGGGAGCAGCCCCAAGCCCAGGTGCGTGGGTTCCTGAGGCCAGGGAGCTGGTCAGGATCCTCCAGGTTGCATGTGGACTGGGCTCTGAAGGGCCTGGCATCTGGGCTGGCTATGTGGGGCCTCCTGGGCCTGCCCCCAACTTGTCCAAGCCGCCCTGCGCTCCTGTGTGTGTGATCTGTTGCTTGTGAGGTATTGGAGGGTGGGGGGGCGCTGCTGAGGCTGGGAAGGGAAATGTTAAGTCAGGTTCATGGGTCACGTGGCGGCCACAGGGTCTGCCAGTCATCACCGGGAATGGGGGATAGCAGGTCTGCACAGGAGGCTGAAGGCTGCTCGGGGGTGACCAGGAAGGTGACCCTGGGTCCCCAGGGCCTCTGGGATCAGAGGGCAGCCTTGATCTCTGAACTTGAAACTCTTCGGCCAGGGTGGCCCAACCAGCACAGGGCTCCCTCCATCCTGGCTTTCTCCATGTTCTTCCCAAGCTCTTGGTGGGGCAGCCTGGCCTGGGGCCTGGGGCTATCCACCTTCCCTGCCACCCGCCTGGGGGCCAATTTGGAAAGGCCGCGGTTCCAGAAGCCCTTTGGTCCCAGCCAGGAGGACCCTGGTCACCCCAACCCCACCCCACCGTGGCTCCTCCTATGGACACTTAGAACAATGGCAGGACATGAGCAATGTCACCCTTCAGGTGACAGTCATCACCCCCAAGAGGGCTCCGGCCTGGGCCCCCAGAGCTGGTTGGGGAGGGTCCCCAGAGCCCAAGAGGGCAGGAGGTGGCTGGCGAGGCCCCACCTGGCCAGGAGGGCTCTGCAGCCAGGTTCTCCTTTGTGCTGGGAGGGCAGGAGGGTCACGGGTGTTGGAAGGTCCCTAGGGTAGGCAGTCCACCTCCCAGCTGCACCTGAAGTCAGCTAGTGGGGCTCACATCTGCCACTTCTCCCCTGGGTTAGGGGGCAGGGGGCTGGCCACGTGGTGGTGGCCCCCCATTCCCAGGGGAGGCCCAAGGCCAGGCCTGGCTCACTCTGTCACCACCCAGTAGCAGCTCATCCAGGGCACTGTCCCCAGAGGAAGGTGGCATGTGGTCCGTGTGGTGTGTGGCATCTGGGTGGTGTGATGCGGGAATAGCATGTCTTGTGTTTGGTGGTTGCATTGCGTATGTCGTATGGTATGTGTGTGTTGTGTTGTATGTGGTGTGCATTTCTGTGTGATCTGTATGTGTTTGGGTGTGTTGCGTGTCGGATGTGGCTTGTGTGTTGGTGTGCCGTGTGTGGTTTCTGTATTGTGTGGTGTGTGGTTAGTGTACATTGTGGTACATATACGTGTTATGAGTTTGGTGTGTATGTTGTAGTTTCTGTGGGTTTTGTAGACTGTGAGTGTGGCATGTATGATGTGTGTGCATTTGTGTATGTTCTATGTGGTTGTGGTGTGTTGTGTGGTATGTGTGGTGTGGTGTGTGTGTTTTGTGGTGTGTGTGTGTGTGCTGTGGTGTGGTGGAGTGTTGTGTGTGGGTATGTGTTGTGTGTTGTGTGTTGTATGTGTTGTGTGTTCTGTATGTGTTGTGTGTTGTGTGTGGGGTGGTGTTTTGTGGTGTGCATTGTGTATGTTATGTGATGTGTGTGGTATGTGTGTGGCATGGTATGTGGTGTGCATTGTGTATATTGTGTGGTGTGTGTGGTATGTGTGTGGCATGGTGTGTGTTGTGTGTTGTGTATGTTGTATGGTGTGTGTGGTGTGTGTGTGGTGTGGTGTGTGGTGTATGGTGTATGTGCATCACTGTCCTGGCACTAACCTCTGCCTGTAAGGCACTGGGCCAGAAAGACCCTGAAGCCAAGTCTGGCAGGTGCTGTGACTCGAGGGATGGTGGCTGTCACTGAGCTGCCAGTGATTAATCCACACTTAGCACACAGGACAGCTGCTCTGTCGTTATAGAAACAGTGTGTGCCCAGAAGGCCAAGTGTTGGGGGGCTGGGACCTCAGGAGCCCCAGGAGGAGCGTAACTGGGTGTGGCCACTTTGGGCAGCGGCGTGGTTATTCCTCAGAAAGTTGAACCTACCCCGGGTGTGGTGATGCACGCCTGTGGTCCCAGCAACTTGGAGGCAGAGGCAGGAGAATCACGAGTTCCAGGCCGGAGGTAGCCTGGGGAACGTAGCCAGACCCTGTCTCAGAATAAAAACAACTAAATAAATGTAGATACAAAGTGGGTTGCAGCTCAATGGCAGGGAACTTGCCTAGCATGAGCGAGGCCCTGGGCTCAAACTCCAGTGGTGGAAAAATAAAAAACAAAAACAAACCAAAAAAAGAGTAAAACCTCAGAGGAGTTCTGCCCACATCTTTATCACGAACCTGCGAGTCTCCAGACTGCCAGCCCCAAGGTAGCAAGAGTCACTTTGTATCTATTTCTGTTTCTTTGGGGACCTGGAACCACAGACCGAATCTGACTGTGATGGTGGATAGGCAGCTCCCACTGCAGCACAGCAGCCCTGGGGACGGTGCCAGTCTCTCTGGCCTGTGAATGTACAGTGCCACCTCCACCAGCCCCGTGCCCAGGTCACCATCCACCTCCTCCTGTCCTGCCATGGCTCAGACTCCAGGAACCTCTAGCAGCCTCAGGGCCTTGGGGGACCAGACTGGGTAAGAAGGTCCAGCAGGGGCCCTGCCAGGAACCCATGAGCCTCTGAGCAGGGAGGGTGGGGTAGGTGGGGACAGGCCGGGCTGACCACAGGCTCCCGAGTCAGAGAGGCCTCCACAAATCGCCTCCCTGGCGGCTGTGGCACCTGCTGCCACCCTGAGCTGAGCTCTGCCTGCCCCGGGGATTGGCATCAGGAGAGGAAGGGGGAGGGCCGAGTTCGAGGGTGCCCCTGTGTGGCTGTGGACAGTGGTGGCAGCAGGTCTGGGCGCCAGTGTCCAAGTTGGAGTGGGTGTGTGCTGGGGGGCCAGGGCTAGGCACAGGCATCAGGAGCTGCCCACCGTCATCAGCAGTGTCATCATTCCTTCCAGAGGCCTGCAGGTGGGGACACGTGGGTCAGGGAGACCCAGGCTGGCCACAGTGCCTTGGTGACTGCCTTGTGGGCTGGGTGCCTGTGTGACCTCCTCTGTGCCTCATAGCCCATGGGGGTCTCAAAGTATGGGGGCTGTCCCTGTAGGGAGGGTCCATGGTGTCTCCCTGTGAGGCCAAGTGCTCTTCCTCTGGGGGCCACCACTTTGCAGGGAGATGTCACCTCTGCCGCTGCTTCGTAGAACTGTGCCCACCTGGCCTCTTTCTTCATCCCTTCTTTCCTCAGGAAACAACCTCTTGGGTTTCTGCAAGGAGGTGACTCAGTTCCATTTCCACCCTCCCCTGCCCCCAACTGCCTCACCCCTTCTTTCTCCTTCCCTCAGAGGCCCTGCAGATGCATGCATACGCTTTCCTCCCTGCCACGCCTCTGGGCAGCTGTCCTCAGGACTGCGCCTGTGGGGCCTACGGGGTGTCTGGATGGAGGGCACAGGTGCTCACAGGCCCACACATGGTTGCCCCCTGACGTTGGCTCCCGCAGCTGAAGCCCATCCTGCCCTCTACTCTCGAACTGCCCTGAGGGACATGGGGTCTTGTGCCCTCCCCTGGCTGCAGCAGGGCTCAAGTGGGGGTGGGGCAGGGCTGGGGTGGTGTGGTCCTCTCTCTGTGGTGGGGACTGTGGGGTCCTCTCGTGGGACCTACCCCTTAAGCTGTGTTCTGACTTGGGGTCATGGGGCTGGACCTGTGACTATGGAAATTCCCTCTGCTCTGGAGAACGAGAGGCCTCCCAGAGAACTGGGGTCCTGGGGCAAGGACTACCCTTGCCCAGATGGAGACTATGGGGCTGTCAGGCAAGGACAATACAGCTTTCGCTTCTTTACAGAGACAAGGCTTTAGGAATCAGGCTTTGTTGAGAAAGAAAGGGGATTTCTGAAACCCTGAAGCTCCCCTCTGCAGCAGAGAGGTTGTGAGGGCGTGAGGGGTGGGGGGCAGTGGGCCACACCAGAGTCTCTGGAAGTCCCCTCCAGCCTAACATGGTCTGCCCTGGCCCCCACAACGGAAGCTGTGAATTTACCAGCTGGTTGCTGTTTGTGTTTTGTGGTGCTGCATTGAAGCCAGGGCCTCTCACATGCTAGGCAGATAACTGCCACTGAGCTGCATCTCAGTCCTTTTTTAAAATTTTATTTTGAGACAGGGTCTCACTAAGTTGGCCAGACTGGCCTTGAACTTGATATGCAGCCCAGGCAGGTTTTGAACTTGCCTCCTGCCTCCACCTCCTGAGTTGCTGGGACTAGAGACTTGGCCACTGCACCAGCTCTTTTTCTTTTCTAAGGATGAACACACCTAACAAACTTGCCACCTTGACCCGGACACAGCACACAGGCCCACAGCTCTGGGCATGTTTTCAGTGCTGCCCTGCCACCAACACCTCGTTCCAAGGCATTGTCACCCCAGAGCAGATCTGTACCCCACAGCCCCCACCTCTTCCTGGAGGCCTAGGGACAGCCAGTGTACGCGTCACCCCTGACACTCGGCGAGAGTCCTGCCAGCACCATGGTGCTATCTCTGCCTTGGGCCTCACCTCTATGAGCAACCCCTGGGGAGTGGGCACAGGTGTGTGTGTGGGGGGGGTCGCACTAGCATCCTAGGTCTGACCATGAGAGGTAAGTGGAGAAAGGACAGTTGGCAGAGCTGGGGACAGCAGCAGTGATTTGCCCAGGGACAGGGAACCCAGGGCTCTTGGCCACCCGCAGGAGCCCCGTGGGAGTTGTGCCTGCCGGGCACAAGGCTTGCGGGGCTGGCAGGTCAGGCAGGTGCCTCAGCTTCCTGCTCTCTGTACCTGAACTTCCATCCTGCTGTCTGCCTCTCCTCCTACCCTTGCCCCTCCTGCCAGGCTGTCCCCTGCAGCCTTACATGTCCCTTTCTGGCCACCTGCTCTCCCTCCCCAGCCCAAATGAGGAGGAAGGCCCTGAGCAGGAGCAGCCTCCAGCAAAGGCCTTGAAAGCAGACACTCTTTCCAGCCAACCAGAGACCCTGCGTGTGCTGTGGGGCTCCTGCTGGACCCAGGACCTATCTCCCACCCTGCACCCCTCCCCAGAGCTGAGGCAGGACAGACTGCAAGGCCAGGGTTTATTGTTCCAAGAGCTGAAGACAGGAATGAGCCACAGAAGCCAGGAGGGGCCCACAAGCCACTCGCCTGCCAGAAGGAGCGGCAGGGCAGGGGCACCGCTGGCACTGGTGTCTGCAGCTCTGGGTAAAGCCTCAGGAGACTCAGCTCACCAGGTCCTCTGAAGCCTGGCTGGTCCAGAGTCTCTAGAAGGTTCTTTGAAGGGCGTGTGGGCGAAGCGTCAGCCTTGTGGGACAGGCAACGATGGCAATGAAGGGAGCAGCATGGGAGGGAGAGAGCGGACCACAGAAGGACTGAGGCCAAGAGGCGGCAGAGGCCTCTGGGCCAGGCATGCCCTGAGGGCACCCCAGTCCTGGGTTCACACAGGGGCCTCTCAGACACAGGCCCCACCAGGGGCCGCCGGGGACAGCATGAGGGTCTCGGAGGCCTGCTGGCTGTTAGAGGACAGCAAGCAGCCCGAGTCTCCCGGCAGGTGAACTCGGCAGGGCGGGAAGCTGTGGGCGGCCCCAGGCCCCCGGCCCCTGTTGCCTGGTGGGCGCTGGCGGCCCCGCAGGTACTCGCGGTAGTTCTTGGAGAGCAGGGTGTAGAGGAAGGGGTTGACGCAGCTGTTACTGTAGGTGAGGCAGGTGGTCAGGTAGTTGACAATGCGCACAGTCTGGGGTGTGAGCGGCAGGGCCTCTTGGTACTGGGCCAGCAGCTGCCACAGCCAGAAGGGCAGGAAGCAGGCCCAGAAGAGCAGGACAATGCCCAGGATGAGGTAGAGCACCCTGGGGTCAGGCAGCCGCCGTGTCTGCCTGAAGGAGGCCTGTTGCGACCGCCAGTAGGCCCGGGCCAGGCGGATGTAGAGCAACCCAATGACCAGGCCAGGCCCCACGATGCTGGTCCCAAAGAGCAGCGTCAGGTAGGCGCGGTGGGTACGTGGGCCCCAGGCTGGTAGGCAGAGGCTCTTGGGACCCCTGTGGACGAGCCGGATGGCAAGCATCATGGGCAGTGTCAGCAGCAGTGCCAGCAGCCAGGTGCCCAGCACCAGCAGCTTGCGGTAACCCTTGGAGCGCTGTGCAGTGTCCAGAGGCCGCAGGACTGCTGCGTAGCGCTCGCTGCTCATGATGGTCAGGGTGAAGATGCTGGCGTGCATGGTCAGGAAATCCAGGCTGAAGAGGACGCGGCAGCCCAGGTCCCCAAAGTGCCAGTCCTTGGTGATATAGGTGGCCACGATGAAGGGAATGCCGAGCAGATACAGCAGGTCAGCCAGTGCCAAGCTGACCACATAGACGTACATGGAGGCCGAGGCGCGCAGGAAGCGGCACATGACCACCAGGGTGTACACATTGCCCACCACACCTACCACCCCCATGCCTGAGAGCACCGCCCCGAGGACCCCCATGGCCACCAGGTCCTGTGGGGCGTTGGACTCTATTGGGGGCATCCAGGAGCTGTTGAGGGACATGTTGGGGCCACCAGGCAGCTCTGGCATCATGCTGCCTGTCATAGCCAGCATGGTGAACCTCGTGGCTGACTCCGGGCTCGGCTCCATCTCTGCCCTCATGCTTGGCTCTTCTCCAGGGCCTGTTGCTCCTCAGGAAGGAAGGGTGCGTCTGTGGGCAAGGAACCTGTCCTGTGGGAGAAGAGGTGATCAGAGGCGGGAACAGGCCCCTGTCCACCCACAAGGCCTCTGAGGCACAGTCCCCAGGGGACCACTGCCCAGCTGCAGGATAGGGGTCACTGACTCCTGTCCCCTTTGGGACTCTCAAGAAGACCCCCTTCTGCTTCATCTCCTCAGCTACCCAGGAAGACCCCAGAACCATTTGGACACACCACCCCCAGGGCAGGCTGCAGCAGGACCACCCCCAGGCCTCAAAGCAAATGCAAGCCCTCTGGGGCTGACTGAACTTTTCTTAAAAGCAGAGAGAAGCTAGGTGTGGTGGCACATGCCTGTCATCCTAGTGACTCAGGAGGTGGAGCCCAGAAGATTGTGAGTTCAAGGCCAGAGGCAGGCAGCATAACTTAACGAGACCCTGACTCAAAATAAAAATTGGGCTGGGAGAACAGGCCAGTGGTAGAGCACTTGCCAAGAATGTATGAGGCCTTGGGTTCAACCCCCAAGTACTGCCAAAAAATAAATAAAAATAAAAGAATCAGAGGACAGCAGTGTCGTTCTTCTGGG
This sequence comes from Pedetes capensis, assembly GCA_007922755.1. Lineage (NCBI taxonomy): Eukaryota > Metazoa > Chordata > Mammalia > Rodentia > Pedetidae > Pedetes > Pedetes capensis. The sequence continues at coordinate 178,310 of VMDO01001708.1, read as the reverse complement.
GACCAAAGTCAGCAGTGGGTGGAGTTGGGAGTCATACTCCAGCGTTGCTCACGCTAGAGTCCTTTCTCCCATAGTATTTCAGGTGTATGTTAAAAAAATGTTTAATTCCAGTTGCAAAAAGTAATAGCTGCTTTTAGAAGCCCAAATAGGAAAATATGTGAGGTAAAGGGGGAAGGCTCTTATACATTTATCATAAGGAAAATGAGCCTGGATCCCTGAATCATAGCACACACAATGGTAGACCACAGACTGCATGTAGAAGGTTAAACAGATCAATCAAGCTTCTGGAAGAAGCTGGGTGCCTTGGCACGTGCCTGTAATTCCAGCACTCAGGAGGCTGAGGCAGGAGGATCGAGAATTCTAGGCCAGTCTGGGCTACATAGTGAGATCCTGTCTCAAAAAAACCAAACAAATGAAAAACAAAAATGAAAAACAACCAACCAACCAAAAAAAAACCCACCAAAGACAAAGCAAATCAAAACTCCAGAAAAATATGTGCAGAACTTTTGGTAGGAAAAGATTTCTTAAAACAAACTTCGTTAAAACTGAGAACTTTACTAAGAAAGTAAACACAACCAGGCGCGGTGGCACACACCTGTAATCCCAGCAGCTCAGGAGGCGGAGGTGGAAGGATCTCAAGTTCGAGGCCAGAGACAGTCTGCGTAATTTAGCGAGACCCTGTCTCAAAAAGTAAAAAAAAATGGGCTGGGGGCGCAGCTCATTGGTCCAGCACTTGCAAAGCATGCAGGCACGAGGCCCTGGATTCAACACCCAGTACCAAAAAAAAAAAAAAAAAAAAAAGTAAACACATAAATAATGGACTGGGAGAAGATTCTCAGAAAACATGTATCAGAAAAATAACTGTTTTTTTTTATTTGTTTGTTTTTTGCTTTTTGTTTTTTGTTTTGGCAGTACTGGAGGTTGAATCCAGGGCCTCACACTTGCATGCTTTGCAAGTCCTGGACCACTGAGCTGCACCCCCAGCACAAATTTTTTACTTTTTTTTTTTTTTTTTTTTTTTTTTGAGACAGGGTCTCACTAAGTTACACAGACTGCCTCTGGTCTCAGACTTGTGATCCTTCTGCCTCTGCCTCCCAAGCCCAGAGATTGCAGGCGTGTGCCACCACACCCGGCTACAACTGTTGTTGTTAGGTGCTCTCAAGTTGGGTCCAATTCATAGTAACCCTATGTACAACAGAAGAAACACTCCCCGATTCTGTGCCAGGCACATGATCTTTTTTATGTTTAAGCCCATTGTTGCAACCACTGTGTGATTCCATCTAGTTGAGGGTCTTTCTTTTCTTTGTTGACCTGCCACTCTCCCAATGAGAGTTAGGGTCAGTGTACTCAGAAGAAATGACTGCACTTATCTACAGAGTCAAAATTGAGAAAACTGACAAGCTTCATTTCTAATAAAGAGCTGGAAACAACCCGTGTCCACAAGCATTAGCCTGGGTAAGCAAACTGTAACATTTCCACAAAAATGCTCCACGGCAATGAGGAAGACAGAATCATCACTGCAGTCCACAGCCTATGTGAAATTCATTTACACTGTGCCCAGAGAAAGCAATCAGGCAGGAAGAGCTCAGCCCTCTGTCTGAAGGACAGGCAAAGTCACCTGTGAGGGGAGATCGGAGCTGAGGATGCTGTTGTGTGGGGTGTCTGTTCTCTTGGCGCTGGAGAGGCCTCTAGGGGTGAGGAAGTGCTTGCCTTGCTGAGGGCAGTAGTCACACTGGTACCCATGTAAAAACTGGCAGAGCTGCACACCCCAGACCCCTACTAAGAAAAGGAAGAGCCAAGAGGTGGAAATTTTTTAAGGGACCAGGAGGCAGAGGCAACAGGATCTCAAGTTGGAGGCCAGAGGCAGCCGTGCATTTAGTGAGACTTTGTCTCAGGATAAAAAATTAAAAAGACTGGGGTGGGGCTCAGTGCTGGAGCACTTGCTTAGCATGTGTCAGTCCCTAGGTTCAACCTCTACTACTAGAGTTGGGGAGGCCAGAACCGCCCCCCACCCCACCTCCCAGCCTTGCCCACTCCCAGACATAGCAATATTTGTAGTCCATTTCCTTCTGCACACCCAAAGCTGCTCTTAAGTATAAATTCAGAAAACCCATGTGATCCTCGAGCACCTGCGGAGACACAGTACCCAGGTCCCTGCGTCCCCAGGATCTGGGGAGGGGAGCAGGAGCGGCACACCCCCACACACATACAGCCCGACAGCTCCTGGCTCCGTCTACACTGAGGCCCTCGCCCCCGCTGCTGCCCCCACCTCCCGGGTGCGCGCCCAAGCCCCTGGGCGGGAGCGGGGCCCGCCCTCCCCCACCCGACTGCGAAGAAGGAGCCTACCCGACTGCGAAGAAGGCGACGGGGCGCAGGACCCGGCCCAGCGACTGCCCCCAGAGCACTAGCGCTGCAGGACCGGCGGCGGTGCGCGCCGGGGAAAGTTTCAGCGGGAGAACGGCCTCATCCCGTCCCGGAGCCGCGGGCGGGGCGGCAGCGAACCGGCGCCGGGCTCCCCGTCCTCCCCCGACCTCCTGCTCACCTCGGTCACAGGGCCATTGGCAGGGTCCACTGGGCGCCTCCTCGCCCGGCCTCCCCGCCGTGCGCCTGGGCGCGGGGTCCGCGGCCACCCCTGGCCCCCGGGCGCGCAGCGGAGGCGGCCGAGCGCGGGGCCGCCGGGAGCCGGGAGCCCCGCCGGGTCCTGCGCCACCTGCGCGGCCGCCAGCTGGGAATGCGCCGGCCCAGCGCCAGCGCGCGTATTAATAAATTGGGCGCGCGGGCCGGGGCGCCGGGCACCGTGCAAGGGGCTCCGGCTGCAGGCGCGGAGCGCGGGCCGGGCGGCGCCGGGCACGGGCGGGGCGGCACTAGACCTGCGGAGGGAAAGGGGCCGGGGCGGAGGGAAAGGGGCCGGGGCGGAGGTCGCGGCCCCCAGCGGGCCACCGAGGACAGCCCGCAGCCGCCCGCCGCTCCTCCCGTCGACGCTGCACCCTCGCTCTGTGTCCTGGCCCTGCGGAGTCTCCGCTGCCAATCAATCCTGGGGCCTCCCGCGCGCAGGAGAGGTAGGGCGGGGAACCAGCGATTTCGAGGACCCCCCAACTCTTCCCAGAAAGGAGGTCGGGGTCTTGAAGGAGACAGCCATGGGACAGGGCCTGTGGAGTCACCTCTGTCTGAGGCCGGGGGGGGGGGGGGGGGGGGGGGGGGGGGAGGAGGGACAGTGTCCTTCAGTGACACACGGGGGCGGTTTGCGGTTCTCTGTACGGATGCTGAGTTCTGCAGGTCTAGGGACTTGGGTCTGTGGCAGCCTCTGACCTTCCTTCAACCCCCATCTGTCCCTGCTAATCCCAGTTGGGATCTTGGGACCTCATGGGTCCCCCACACTCTAGCCAAACCCTAGAGGTGACCCAGGGAGGCAGTGAGGCCCCCAGATGTGGGAGGACCCCACAGTCTCGCCCTTCAGAGGGCACCTTGCCCACAGGGATGTCTCTGGCTCTCACTGGCCACCCGGTTTAGCACCATTCCCACCACCCCACCCAGTGGGCCTGCTGAGGGCCTTAGTAGCCCATCCTGTCGCAGGTTTGTGGCCAGGTCTCCATGTCACTGGCCTTCCCAGGCACCCTGACCTCCACCCTCTTCTCTCTCTGTGGTTCTTCCTCTCCCCTGGGGCCACGTTGGATGCGGTCTTCTCTGGGCCAGACTGATGCCCAATGAGTCAGATGGTACCACCATCCACACTGTGCGGTGGGGACCCAGATGGCACTGGCCAAAGAGGAGGTTTGAAGAGTATACTATGGGATTATGGTGGGTGGGGGGGCATCTCAGGAGAGGGCAGAGGGTGAAGGTGGGGCTGTTAGGTCTCACCACCCCTAGACCCTGATTACAGACAGCATGCCTCAAGGGGGTGTGGGCCTCCCTGGAAAGTTCGTCCAGTGTGACAACCAAGGTTCAGGGAGGCCAACTGGTCACCACTCCTCAGGCGGAAGGCTCAAGGGGAGGGGTTGTGGAGACCTTAGAAAACCATGCCTGCAGCAGGGGTAGCTGGGCAGGTGCATGGCTCTGTCCCTTGTCCCAGCAGTAGCAGGCCTGAGATGTACCACCATGGGTCCACTAAGGGGTTTACAGCTGGGAGCTGAGGTTTTGGGGGCCTCTTCCCCAGGGGATTCTGTTGCGTGCTGCCCCTCCCAAGGCTATGTGGTCTCACAGGTGTCCTGGCAGCAATGGCTGCTTTCAGCCTGTGGAAGGGATCATGCCTCCAGGGGTTCACAGCAGAGTGACTCAACCATGGGAGGAGCAACTCAACCACGGGGGCATCTCAACCATGGGGACAACTCAGCCATGAGGGCAACTCAACCAAGGAACAACTCAACCACAGGGGTAACTCAACCATGGTGGCAATTCAACCAAGGGACAACTCAACCACCAGGGCAACTCAACCACAGGACAACTCAACCAAGGGGACAACTCAGTCAAAGGACAACTCAACCATGAGGGCAACTCAACCAAGAGACAACTCAACCACAGGGACAACTCAACCACAGGGGCAACTCAACCATGGGGGCAACTCAACCAAGGGACAACTCAACCACAGGGGCAACTCAAACATGGGGGCAATTCAACCACAAGGACAACTCAACCACGGGGTCAACTCAACCAAGGGACAACACAACCATGGGGCAACTCAACAGGGACAACTCAACCAGCAGGACAACTCAAGCACAGGAGCAACTCAACCATGGGGGCAACTCAACCAAGGGATAACTCAACCACAGGGGCAACTCAACCACAGGGGGAACTCAACCAGGGGGACAACTCAACAATGGGAGCAAGGTGCCCTGTCTTTTCTGAGAGAACTTTGAAGCCTATCTTCACCTGCAGAATAAAGTGAGAGTGATCACCTGTCCCAAGTCCCCTTGGAGGCAAAAGCATTCCCAGTCAGGCACCTAACTCTTCCTCCCCAGAGGTCCTCTAGAGGCCTGTGTGTCTCTGCACCAGCTGCTCCCAAGCCAGGTGGAAGAGGATGGGAATTTCTAATGAAAAGAGCCAAACAGACATTCTTTAACTTTAACAATACAATACCTGACATTACAAAGAGAGAAGACTCAGAAGAGTCATTTAAATTGAGGGTAGGTCAATAGAAATGATCCAAGCTGAGACATGGGGAGAAGGAATACATCTACATAGAAAGTTATAGAGAAGCCCAAGGCATCATCCCATCCATCTGACTGATGTGGAGTTGGAGCCACAAAGAAGAGAAAATAGGGCAAAAGCAATATTTGAAAATGTAATGACTGAGAACTTTCCTAAATTGGTGAATCATGTCAGCACACAGCTTTAGAATCTTAGTGTATCACAACCAGGAAAATAACTCAACAAAACCCACACACATATGCACATCATGTTGTTGTTAGGTGCCACTGAGTCAGGTCCAATTCATAGTAACCCTATATAGAACAGATGAAATGCTCCCTGACAATGTGCAATTCTCAGCACTGTTGTCAGTGCTTCTCTGCTATTCATAAGGTTTTCAATGGCTGATTGGTTTGGGGAGTGAGCTGCGAGGTTCTCCCTAGCTTATAGCACCCAGCATTCCCAGGAGGTCTCCTATCCAAGGACTAATCAAGCCCAACCCTGCTTAGCTTCTGAGATCTGATGGGATTTGGTGCCACTGTGGTACAGCTGCACATCATAGAAAAACAATTCTGTAAATAAAAGATAAAGGGAAAATTGTAAAGCCATTGATATTTAAGAAAAAAAGAAAAGAGGAAAGAAAAAGCACTCAAGGAATAAGGAGAAGAAAGATGATAGATTCTCCTTGGAAGCTATAAAAACCAGACAAGAAGAGAATGACATCTTTAAAGTGCCCAGAGAGCTGCTTGTAGTGGCCATGACTATAACCACAGAACTTGGGAGGCTGATACACAAGGATTGACACAAGATTGAGGCCAGCTTGGGTGACAGCGAGATTCTGTCTCAAAAATAAAGTGCCCAAAGAAAGACTTGAACACACAGTTTGATATGCAATGCAAGAAAAGATTTTCAGACATACAGCATGAGAATGTGAGAATGTTTGTTGTGGCAGTGGCACCGCACAACACCCAAAAATGAGTCTGCTGCTTCTGCCCAAAGAAAGACCCCAGACAGAAACTGGCTGCCCGCCTGGGGATGGCTTGTTCTGCCTTGTGACGACCATGAAAAATGCTGCTATTTTGTGTTCCTTTTGTGGATGAAACTCTTTCCCTTGTGTCTTTGAAACATCCTAAATGTCCTCACTGTCAGATCTCCTTTCTAAATGAGCCCATCATTTTCATTTTGTGGTTTGTGAAGTCATATTCCACCGTGGTTTGTGGGCTTCTGAGGCATTGGAATTGTGGCTCAGCTCTGTGGTTCGGCCTCCTATCTGGAATGCTGCGTTGGGTCAGACGGAACTGTGCATGACCTGTGCTGGGCTCCGGGGAGTGCTGTTCCTTCGTGGGCACAGTCACGACTGCGACTGCTGGTTTTGAGCGTGGCTCTGCCTTTTCCAGTTTTCTTCATCCCTCTTCTGTGTTGGAGCAGAGGGGTCCAGAGCTGGGCTTCCCGTCCTAATCATTGTCGTCGTTGTTGTTAGGTGCCATCAAGTTCATGTCTGACTCATAGCAACCCTATGTACAACAGATGAAACACTACTGTCAGTGCTTCTCTGCTAGTCATAGGGTTTTCAATGGCTGATTTTTTTGGGGGGAGTGGGTTGCCGGGTCCTTCTCCCAAGCCTACGGAACCTAGTGTTCCCAGGCTGTCTCCCATCCAAGGACTAACCAGGTCCGACCCCGCTTAGCTTCCAAAATCTGAAAGAATTGGATGCCACAGTGGTACAGCTGCAGGCCCCATGCTGATCAGAAACCACTAAATTAATTTCAGGCCCTGGGGGCCAGCCTGGGGTGCCAGGAGCCCCTGTCCAGCCCACTCTGTCCCCACCTGTGGCTGAGGCTCAACTAAGGGCACCATGTGAAGTTCTGGCCAACCTTGACTGGTGCGAGGAGTGAGCGGTGCTCAGCAGGGCTTGGCCATGCTGGTGTGGTCACAGTCACAGTGGACAGGAAGGAATGGCCCTAAGTCCCTGAGGGTGGAGTCTGATTGCTGTCACTGGAGATAAGGCAGGCAGATGCCCTCAGGGGTCTCCCTGGGCATGCTACTTCCCTTGTGGAGGTTTGGTGTGAGGCTAGAGTGGCGTCGCCCTCTGGGGGTGGCCTCCGCACCTGCCTTGGGGCTCTGCTTGCTGTGTGCCTGTGTCTCACCTCCACCACCGGACACAGAGCAGCCTGACTTCCCACTTCCTTCCCCAAGGCCATGAACTGTGTCCCTGGCCCAGTGACGCCCACCCCTCCACTCCTCCCCGACGTCCTGGATCAGACCTGTGCCCTTGGTTGCAGGAGGGGCGGAGGTATTCCAGTGGGCATCTGTCTAGGGTGTAGGATTTGCCACAGGGTCCCTGGGACATCTGGTCCTGCTTTTCCCCCACGGCTCTTGGGACGGGAGAGTCTATGTCACTGGCAGAGGGAAACGCACCATGGCCCATTGCAGGAAGGCCTCAGACAGCAACAGCTTCCGGCGGCCATGGCAGGCGATCCAGGCCTCATTCTCAGCCAACTCCCTGGCCTCATGAGTGCCCAAGTCATAGAGAGAGGCTGCCAGGAGCCTGTGGCCTGCCCAGGGTCAGCTGCTCCGGTCACTGCATGTCCAGCCTGACATGAGTACACCCACTGGACAGACTGTTGACCAAGGACAGCATGAGCCAAAGGTGCCTGTCAGCTCCTTGCCCTTCCAGGAATGGCTACAGTCCTTCTCTGGCTCATCATGGAGCCAGAAGCTGCACCGCAACATCCATCTCTGAAGGACAGATGCCTGTCCAGCGTGGATGCTGGACAGACCCTTGGACAGTGAGGTGCTGGGCTGTCCTGAGAGAAGTTGGCAGGGGTAGAGGGAACAGGGCTTGGGGACAAAAGAGGAAGAGAGCTCAAGGCCCGGAGGTACTGGTAGGAGGGGGCTAGCTGGGAAACCCCCCCTGTGCTGCACAGGTGACCTTAGCCTGGACCCGAGAGAACCTGAGCATCCACGGAGGGGGTTTCAGTGCTCAGAGAGAGTTGAGGTACCCAAAGATGTCTGGGAAGTACGACTCACACTGATGTTCATAGCCCCCCCCAAAACCTATTGTGTTCTGTGCAAAAGCACCCCTGCCTGCCTGTGACTCACTTCATGGACCATTAAATCACAAATCATAATCACAAAGCCCCCATTTTCTCCAAATGTGACTTTTAAAGCTTAGCTGTGCACATAATGGGCTTGTTATGTTTGGGAATGATAATTTTTTCTGAAAGAACTCATTTCTAATTACATAGTTACATTCTGCAGAAAAAGAGGCTCTGTGGGCAGAAGTTGGCTCCACGGGTCTCCACTTAGGTGCTATGCATCCTGTGTGTTGGTGCTCTTCAGACTTGCCAAAGAGGATACTTTGTTCAGGACAAGCCCTCAGGTGCTCAGGGACCAGGGGTCCATCCAGGTGTGGGTTCCCCAGGCAGATTCCAGCAGAGAGCAGGAATATGTGGAAATGCTGGGAAAGATAGGAGGGGAAGGAAGACTGAGGCTGGGGCAGCAGGCAGCTCTCTGAGAGCCAGGACAGGAGCACAGAGATGGCTGGGCCCTTGGCCCCTGCCCATGTCAACTGTCTGGGATCCTGTCTGGGGGCTGGGGACATCACCCCGCCACAGCCACAGCTCCTTGGGCACCCACCCTGCCACAATAGCCTGCGCTGGCCGCCCCTTGCTCTCCAAGAGGTGGTCTCCGTGGACTGCTGCCCCCCCTTCCTTCCCATTTCAGGATCTACTTTTGTCCCCATCCTCATCCCAATGCTGCCAGATCAGAGACGCAGCTGGTGAGATGATGACCTCAATCAGATCAATTAAAACCCACACAGACCTCCAGCTGGGGAGGAGCGGGTTAGCTAGCAGGTAGTCTCAGACAGCTGAGCCATCCCCAGAGGTTGAAGCTGAAGTTGGCAGAACAGAGAGGTCAGGAACATCCCCAGCTGAAAATGCCCAAGCAAGAAGTACCTGGTACCCAACAACTTCCCCAGAACCGACCTCGGGGAGCCTCCTGCCATGGAGAGAGGTGTTGCGGGTCCCCACAATGCAGCCTTCATGGGCCTGGTGGGCCACTCAGAGGCTGGGTGACCTTTGGAAAGGACCACCATTCAAGACCCACAAGACCTCACGTCCTGAGTGAAGAGGCTGTACGCACAGTCGCAGAGAGCCCTTCTGTGGACTGGAAGGGTGCAAGTGGAAATGGAGTGGGAGCCAAGGCGGCAGGCTCCAGATTTCTTCAGCCAACGGTCCTATCCACAGCCCTCTGACCCTGCTTTCATGTAATAGTGTGGGCACCTCTCCCTCAGCCTGGCTGTTGCCTCCTTCCTGCCCCCCGGGAAACAAGCAGGTCTAGGCTGGTGGCCCCATCCACGTCTCTGAACCCTAAAGCCAACAGAGGGGCCTCTGCCGCAGCCAAAATCTAAGGCAGTGGGACCCTTGTTCTTCCAGGTTTCCTCCTGGGAGATTTCTTCACTATCACCATTATCATCTTCATCACTATCACCACCATCTCCATAGTCACCATCACCATCACCACCATCACTGTCACCACCACCATCACTATCACCATTATTACCACCACCATCACCACCACTACCATCACAATCATCACCACCATCCCACCATCCCATTACCACCATCACTGTCACCACCACCATCATCATGATCACCATCACTATCACCATTATCACCACCACCATCACCACCACCCCCACGATCACTACCGTCATCACCACCATCCCACCATCCCACCACCACCACCATCACTATCACCACCACCACCACCATCATCACCATCACCATCACTATCACCACTACCACCACCACCACCACCATTGTCACAGTCACCATTACCACCATCATCACCATCACCATTATCACCACTACCATCACCACCACCACCATCACCACCACTATCACCATCACGATCACCAACACCGTCATCGCCACCATCCCACCATCACCACCGTTTCACTTTCACTCAGTGCAGTTCAGACACCTGGACACCCCACTGAGATCATCAAATGACAGTATTTCTGCACTTGCTCTAGGTTGCTTCTTTAGAGAAATAGTACATCCTTTCCCTCTGCATTTTCATTCTCCTCCCTCCCTAAGGCCCTGCTTCCCTGAATTTGGAGTGTTTCTCAAGGGTTTTTATATGCTTTTTGACCACATATGAATTTTCCCATCTGCAGTTAATGATGTATTTTAGCTGGGGATGTAGCTCAATGGTACAACGTTTGCCTAGCATATGTGAGGCCCTGGGTTTGGTCTCCAGCATCACACACACAAAACAATAAAAATAAAAATAAAAAACCCCAAGATAATGCATTTTAAGTTTTTTTAATAAATTGCACAATAAAGTACCTGTCCTTTTGCACTTCCTCCTCCTCTCAGCCTGCCAGAGAAGAGCTCCTTTATTCCTCTGACCAGCTCTGGCATCCTCCATTGCCAACCCCAGCTCATTTACAGAGACCCCCCACCCCATTCCCAGGACCACATGCTGGCCAGGGTCAGGCTCTGGGCCAGACATACAGATGCCAAAGAGGTCTAGACTGCAGCTGCTGCAACTCTACTTGCCTCAGTTTCCTCAACTGAGAAACGCACCTAGAAGTCAGACCTGCTCTTTGGAGTGTTGTGAAATTTCATGAGTTAATGCGTATGAAACACCAGCACAACACTGGTGCCATGAGTGGTGCTTAGTGGCCATGGCAGCTAAGTGACAAAGGTCACACCCTCATTCCTGCCCTCAGGAGGCTTGTGGCTCTGGGGACAGGAGCCATCGCATCATGCCCCTGGCCACCCTGGTCAGGGAGGGCCACATCTGGACAGCATTTTGTTTTGGCTAGGCAAGGGACAGAAGGGTCCTCACCTGCAATCCCAGAGGCAGTGAGGGGCAGGTCAGGCATGCCTGGAGGGGCCATCAAGCCAAGCTGCTGCTGAGACACAGCAGGAGGGGGATCTCCTTCTCACACTTTGCTGAAAGTGAAGATGATTTGAAATATTTACTGATGGGGAGCAAAGAACACAGCCTTCAGTATGGATTGCACCTCAACATCAGCAAACAAAAATCCTTGCAACTGGGTCGGGAAGCAACTTCATGATTAGTGGAGAAAAGATTGAGATTATCCATGATCTTCTTTTACTTGGTTCTATAATCAATACCCATGGAAGCAGCAGTCAAGAAATCAAAAGACGCATGGCATTGGGAAGAGCCATGGCAAAAGATCTCTTTAAAGTGTTAAAAAATAAAGAGGTCACACTGAAGACCAACATGCGCCTGACTCATGCCATAGTATTTTCAGTCATCATCATACAGTTGTGAAAGCTAGACATTGAATAAGGGAGACAGGAGAAGAATTGATACTTTTGGATTATGGTGCTAGAGATGAATATTGAATATACTATGGACTGCCAAAAGAACCAATAGATCTATCCTAGAAGTGCAACCAAAGTGCTCCCTGGAAGCAAGGATGGCTAGACCATGTCTAACATATTTTGGACATGTTGTCAGGAGAGACCAATCCCCATGTCTGGGAATGTTTTTTTCTGTTGTATATAGGGCCACAACAGCCTTCTCAGGTGGCTGACTCCTCCCCCTTCACTGTAGTAGTTTTTTATTGATCCCAGAATCAGGAACTTAGCCCTTAAAATAAGTCTAAACAATCTACCTTTCTTATCTTCCCAGTTTGTGTAGGATTTCTTGTCAGGCATAAATTTTTCTGTGATATATCAAAGATTTTCATCTTTCCCTTCAGTGCTTGATTTTGAGTGTTCTTAAAGAGAATTTTCCGGTTTCAAGACCACAAAATTATTCTCTTGTGTTTTCTTCTCTTAATTTGTCTCCTTGATTTCTCAACTTCATTTTTATTTATTTATTTATTTACTTATTTATTCGGTACTGGGGGTTGAGCCCAGGGCCTCACGCTTGCATGCTCTGCAAGTGCTGGGCCACTGAGCTGCACCCTTAGCCCATTTTTTTTTACTTTTTGAGACAGGGTCTTGCTAAATTACACAGACTGCCTCTGATCTCGAACTCGCGATCCTCTTGCCTCCACCTCCTGAGCCGCTGGGATTACAGGCGTATGCCACTGCCCCCGGCTTTCAACTTCATTAAAAAAAAAAATTCCACCTGTATTTGCTCTTGTGAATGCTATGCGAGAAAGTGTATATTCAGCCAAATGACGTCTGAGTGTCCATCCCCACTGCGTCCTGGGCCCCAGGTGATATGTCCAGCTCTGCCTGTCATTGGATATGGACTTACAGGCCTCTCGGTTTCCATGTGGCCTTAACCCACGCTCCTGGGAGCTGTGGAGAAGGGCAGTTAGGGCGAGGAGTGTGGCTTCTTGTACTGGATGAAGGCAACGTTCCTTAGAGGCTGCTTCTCTCAGCACTTGGTCTGGGGCAGATCTCCTTGAATGAGGGCCAGCCTCGGCCAGCAGTCCCACGTGCAACTGCCAGCCTTCTCCTTGACTAAACCTCTGCCTCTGAGACTCGAAGGACCCCTCATCCCCAACCCCAAAGCTACTGCTGTGACCAGTAACGTGCAAAGCTACAGCCTAGGTTGGTTTCATGATTTAGACCAGGAAAAGGGAGCCAGGGGCTGATCTGCCAGAAACTACTTTACAAAAACAGAAGTGATTTATTAACACTCACCTGGTGGCAGGCCCTAACTGGAATATAACCAGTGATGTTGGGTCACTGAGACCTGTATCCTTTTTTTTTTTTTTTTTTTGCGGTACTAGGGGTTGAACCCAGGTCCTCACACCTGCATGCTTTGCAATTGCTGGACGACTGAGCTGTGACCCCAGCCCCTTTATTTTATTTTTATTTTATTTTATTTTTTTTTACTTTTTTGAGACAGGGTCTCACTAAATTATGCAGACTGCCTCTGGTCTCAAACTTGCGATCCTCCCGCCTCCGCGTCCCGAGCTGCTAGGATTACAGCTATGCGCCACTGCCCTTGCAAGACCTGTATCCTTTCTAAGGATGTATAGGTTTTTCTCTTTGTTGCAAGTGACTTTATGTTTCAAATCTTTCAAAAAATATTTTGTCATTTTGGCTTCCGGATACATATATTTATTAACATTTTATAAACAAAATTAAAACTTTTTTTGTGTGTGTGGTATTGGGGTTGGAACCCAGGACCTTGTGCATGCTAGGCAGATGCTCTACCACTGAGCTGCTTCCCAAGCTCAAATTAAAACTCTTGTATTACAATTTTTTAAGTTGATAGTAATTTGAAAAAAGCTTTGATACTTAAAATGAAAATCACTTCTTGATTTTTTAACTGAAACATTATTTAAGGAACAAAATAAAAGACAAAATAGAAAATACTAAGTTTCAAAGTTAGTATCACAGATTCTGCACAGCACTCTGGAACACTTTAAGCATTCAGGTTTTTGCATTTAGTACACAAACAAGATGTTTTTCTATCAAGTTTCTATGGGCGCCAAGTGTAGTGCTGCAGGCCCGAAATCCCAGCAACTCAGGAGGCAGAGGCAGGAGGATCTCGAGTTCAAGGTCAGAGGCAGCTTGCATAATTTAGTGAGACTCTGTCTCAAGATAAAAAATAAACTGGGTGTGGTGGTGCATGCCTGTAATCCCAGCGGCTTGGGAGGCAGAGCCAGGAAGATCGCAAGTTTGAGACCAGAGGAAGTCTGCATAACTTAGCGAAACCCTGTCTCAGAAAAATAAAGAAAAAAAGAAAGAAAGAAAGAAAGAAAAAGATAAAAAATAAAAAAGGGGGTTAGGGATGCAGTCCAGTGGTAGAGTACTTACAAAGTATGAGTGAGGCCTTGGGTTCAGCTTCCCAGTAGCACCAAAAGGAAAAAGTTTCGATGGGCAAATGTAACATCGTTTCCTTTTTGTTGGCTCTACTTGATTTTCTTGAGGTGGATTAGGCATTTCAGGTCCCAAAATGCTCTTAATCAAAGTTCAGATGTGGCTAGGAATTCTTTCATTATACACTCATCATTTCAATTCAGGAAGAATTAGTTCTTGCCTTAATAGCTTCATAAAGTCCAATTGTGATAACTGCTTTCTATCTAAACTCTCATATATAATTCAAGAATTTATTGCTACCATATCTGCCACTCTAAAAAAATATGGCCATTTGCAATCTACAGGTTGTGTGACCAACAGATTTTGAGCTAGCACATCCACTCTTGATTTTGTTTTAACTCTTGCTGGTAAAAACCTGGGAGGGATTCCCCTTTTTTTCTGCCGTAAGGTGCCTAGGTCAGTTCTCCTTCGCTTTTGCACCTTGTTCTCCAGATACGCTAAGCTAAACCAGCTTCTCCAGGAGCGTTGTGATTTGAATTATTAATCGGTTTAGCTAAATGAAGCACTGAGTAGATTTGCCAAGCCTCAGAAGATGTTCATCCAATCCTTTGCTGTCAGAATCTTTTCTACAATATAAATAAGCGTTGAAACAATAGCCAGTTTTGGCATCTACGAAAATCAGAGTTTTTATCCCATATATGTTGGGTTTCCTAGGCATAAGTATTCTGAAATGATGGCTACCATGAAAACCTTTGAGCGCTTCATCAACTGTGGCATACTCTCCTAACGTGTTGCTGCTCTCAAAATTTTCCACTGGAATTTCAAAACACAAAGCTATGGGTGCTGCTGGACCATTTTGACACCCTTGTTGGCTGGTTTCAGAAGTATCAAAATGAAGGCTTGTAAGTAAATTCAACCTTCTTTTCAGCAACATAGTGGAGTGAAAAAGACCTCCACCCATTCTATCTATAGCAAATATTTCAGATAAGTCTTCATTTTCTGATTGAAAAGCCCCACTGTATATAGGCAGTTCTATAAAAGTATGCAGTTCAATTATATCTAAATTTTTCAGTTCTGGTCAATGTAGTCATTTATACTTCGCATGAGGTTTCTCAAGGTTTGCATTTGTTAATAGAATAACTCCCAGTATTTTCTCAGAAAATAAATAATGCCAAATGTCTGTAATATGTGAAGGAGCTTGCAAATTTTTACAGGACACTTGGTGTCCGGTAATTTTATTGTCAATTTATTAGTGGCAGAAATTCTCCTGGATCTGGATCTCTCTGATTTAGGCCACTTGAGTCCATTTTTCCTGTAAAAATATTTTTTTCTTATTGCATCCAGTGTCTGCTGTTGAAGACTCTTTATCACTTTCTCCTTCTCCTTCTGCTTCTCCTTTCTGGCCTTCTCTATCTTCCTCTCCTCTCTCTTCCCTTACCTTTCTTTCTTCTCCTTGATCAGTACCTGTATCATGAGACATACTGACTGTGGATCACCATCACGATCATCCATGTCACTCACATCTTCATCTTTTTTTATCTAATTCATTCAAATTTTTTGTGCAAACTCTGGAACTCGAGGATCATCATTCTTCACAGTTGTAGAAAATCATTTGTCCCATGTTATTTTTATAAAAAGAGGGATAGTAATTTTTTTACAAAATTAACGTACCTGGTGATGTTGGGTCTCAGAAACCCGAACCCTTCAGTATCTTGTACCACTTAGTGAATCAAAATCACACGCGAAACTACCCGACAAGTAGCCTAATTTTCGGAAGGCACAGAGGAGGTGAGCGCTTGTGCAGAATTAGCATAAATACATCACTGGGGCTGTTACACCCATACATGGCCAGCAAAGTCTTAAATGTGGTGACTTCTGAATTCAGAGCAACTAGCTTGAAAAATTATAAAGATTGTCCAAAAGCATTTAGCTTTTTAATATTAAGAATAATTCAGCAGCAACTCTTCTTATCTCCCTGCCTCCCCCTACCAACCACTTTCTCTGATTACTGACCCATCCTCTCTCAGTCCATGGATGGAGAGGTCTGCTCAACCCTTGGTGGCCATCCCAGAGGGACCTTGTAGTCCCACCCCCCATTCCTGCACTGACTGGGTTTCCAGAGGCCCTGTGACAGGAGGCTGGGTAGACAGGCCCGTGGCTTGCTGGCTGTTTCAACCCTGGCCTGTGACCAGCCCACAGTGGTGCACAGGGGATTCCCAATTAATTCTGTTTGCTACACCTCGACCTCTGGCAGTGTTCCCAGGTCATGCTTGCATTTCCCTGGGGTCTCTCAGGGGAGCCATCTTGTTTTCCCAGTGCCTAGAACATGACATCATGTGGAAATGTTAGCAGGGAGTGCGGGTCCAGGGTTCTGTATAACCACAGCACCGGGGAGGTATCCGAAAGTGGGCAGCAAACCTTGGTCCT
Source organism: Pedetes capensis (assembly GCA_007922755.1). NCBI lineage: Eukaryota > Metazoa > Chordata > Mammalia > Rodentia > Pedetidae > Pedetes > Pedetes capensis. Next base: position 161,985 of record VMDO01001708.1, on the reverse strand, counting down.
CAGTCATGTTTATAAATGAATTTACAAAGCCAAGCGTGGCAGTGCTTCCCTGCAATTCCAGTGACTTGGGAGGCAGAGGCAGAGGGATCACGAGTTGGAGGCCAGAGGCTGCCTATACAGTTTAGCAAGAGCCTGACTCAGAATAAAAAGTAAAAAAGGGATTGGGGTGCATCTCAGTGGTGGTACACCCTGTGTTCAACCCCCAAACAAGGAAAAAGAAGGAGGTGGGGGTGGGGGGACTTAGAAGATAGTTTATTTAGAAGTGAAAAGAAGAGATTGAGAGCTGGGGTGGGTGGTCTTGGGACAAGCAGGCTGGGTGGGGAGAGGAGAGAGGAGCAGTCAGGGGAGTTAGTCTGCAGGCCAAGAGGGGAAATGGATGAGGGGAGAGAGGGGTGGGGAGTTACGCTTTCTGATGCAGGGGTGAGAAAGGAGGCAGATCCAGCAGTGAAGGACCACAGAACAGCGGTGTTGATGCTGAGTTGGAGATCAGGAATTGCACAGGCCCAGCAGTGAAGGCCCGTGGAGCAGTGGTGTTGATGCTCCTGAGTTGGAGGTCAGGAGGCGCACAGGTCAAAATGAGGCTGCTGGCTCTGAGCCTCTGTGTAGAACTGCAGGCTTCGGCAAGCAACGGCTGCAGACTTCTGCGGGGTCTGGACATTGCTGAGAATTTTTGCTGACTGGACCCTGTAAACATCTTCGATTCACTGTAATGGAAGCACAGAGGTGGTGAGAGTGGGTGTTAGGAGGCAGGCCAGCCTTGGGCAGAGCGAGAGAGGCTCAGTGTGCCCAGAATAGCGTCTGAGAGAGATGGCAGGTTGTTGGCACTTGTTTTGGGTGCATGCTGTGGTTTGAAGCAACAAGGGCAACACTATGGTTGGTGGTGGGGCCGGGTGGGCTTCTTCGATGCCCAGGTCCAGCCGCTGAAGCTGTCTGTGGGCTGGTGCTGGAGAAGGACTCATGGGCAGAGGGCGACCCAAGGCTGGTCAGAGCCAGAGCACCTATGTAAAGCAGGCCATCCCTGAAGAGGAAACTCTGGCATGGGTGTACCTCTGGCCTGGCACCTGGCTCCAGAATGGCACAGACCCCGCGTCCACTACAGGCAGGCAATGTCCTCTGAAAGGTGCCCATGGAGGCAGCGTCTCTCTGTTGAACCTCATTCGCCTCTGACTGTAGCGATGCTGCAGAGAGTCCCCAGGAACTTTGCCGCTTGCAATGAAGCTCATTAGGTGCAAGCAAAGCAGTTAAAGTCTTGCTGCATGGGAAGAGTGGCTTCTGGCTAATGGCTCTCAAGGCCAATTGCAGCTGGGTGGAGTTACTTTTGCACAGAGCACCTTCAGGTTGGGTCTCATTCCCCTCCTCCTCCCTCTCTGGGGACACACAGGCCTTCCCATATCCAGGCTGGGTCCTCTCTCTCCCCTGCACCCACTCTCAGGACCCCAAGCACCTCCCGTTGCCCACAGGGTCTGTCCTTCTCCCTGTGTGGGACAAATGGAAACAAGGATGTTGGCTCTACAGGACATCATGACCAAGGGTTGGGGAACCGTGGCTGCTCCCTGAAGAAGTACAGGTTGCTGACCAACTTTGTGGGGGTCTTTTGTCCACATACTCCATTCCTGTACCTCTCATTGGGGCCTGAAGCCTGAGAAGACTGTCAGCACCAGGTCAGGCCAGTGGAAGAGGCATCTAGCAAGCTATGTGGTCACTGCAGTCCACGTGCTCACTTCCTGCCCTGGGCCTTTGTGTCCTCTTTTGGCTGGGCACCTTGTCCCTGTGGCTCTGTTCCTCCCACAGGATGGCCTTTCCCGGGCTGATGTGTGGGACCTCAGGTTGCAGGCATGATTTTCCTTCCTGGGATGCCAGCCCAGTGTTCAGGGGCACACTGTGTGCCCTCTCTGTGCCCCAGTGTCCTCACTTGACAGTGAGATCCACATTCTTGTCCACTTCCTAACCCGCACACACACTGCGCACTGTGTGCACATCATCTGTGCCCCATCCGGGGGAGGTCAGGGCCAGGGGCCCAAGAGCCGCCTCTAAATGTGAATGTGTGGGCTTATTTTGATGTTGAACAATAGGAAACACAGAGAACGTGGCTCCCCCATGAACTGTTGGCTCGCGGTGTCAGGAGTGGGGCTCAGGTCCCCTCTTCGCACACAGCTCCTTAGAAGACTTATAGTCGAGCTGTCTTCTCAAGGTGCCAAGAAAGCTAAGGCTCCCAGGCCAGTTGCCCCTTCTCCCTGCTCTCTCTTTGCTCGTGCCCCATGCTCATACCAACCATCAGCGATGATACACTTTTCCCTTCAGTGTCAGGTAATAACAACGTGCTGTGGGCCAGAAATACTCAAAATGGCACCTCTACAAAGACCATTTGTGCTTCTAGAAGGGATAACAGACCATGAGAAGAAAACAAATTACCAGGCCAGGTGGCACATGCCTATAACCCCAGCAACTTAGGAGGTAGAGGCAGGAGGATCATGAGTTTGAAGCCAGAGGCAGCCTATGTAACTTAGTGAGACTGTCTCAAAACAAAACATTTTTACAATCGTGGGCTGAAGGTGAAGCCCAGTGGTAGAGTGTTTGCAAAGTATGCTCAAGGCCCTAGGGTCAGCCCCTCATACCGCAAAATGATTTTTAAAAAATCGAAAACTAATTACCCAAGGCACAGTAGTGCGTGCCAATGAGACTTGGAATGCACACTTGCTGTGAGGGCAGCAGCCCATGGGAAAACAAGGAGCAAACCTGATTTCCAGTGTCTGACCAGTGCCCTCAGTTCCACCCTCAGCTCTGTCCATGGACATGGCAGAGCCTCCTGGCTCCTGTGGGAGCCTGCCTAGTCCCCCTCCCTCTCATAGGGCCTTTGCCAGGTGGAACTGTGGCATCGACTCTCCTGGGTTCACCTGGTGTCCACAGCAGCCCTTGCCTGAAAATCTCACATTCCATGTTCTCACATGATCTACTATTATGACTTAACAGTATGGTTTATGCAACTCTAGTAAACTCTAGTTCTAGTCACAGAACTTATGGCCTCAAATCCAACCCTGGCAGATAGACCCAGGTGGGAGGGGCCAGATGTTTCTCCCCATCCATGTCAGTCTGCTGTGATGACAAGACATCGCTGGACACTGGAACTCATTTGGATCTTTCCCACTCTTACTCAGTCACCCACCCACCCATCCACCCATCCACCCACTCACCTACCTGTTCATCTATCTACCTGTCCACCCACCTTTCCATCCACCCACTCACCCTTCCGCCTGTCCATCTACCTGCCCACCCACTCATCCACCTATCCATACATCTACCAATTGCCTACCCATCCACCCACACACTCATCCATCCACTCATCCATTCATCCACCCATCAGCCTACCCATCCACTTGGCACCCCATCACTCCAAGCACGAACTTGACTAACAATGTTCTGAGTGTCTGTGGATGCTACATTTTAGCAGGGAGAGGCTAACAAGGATCTCACCAGCAGGGCAACACTATAACTTTACATGGCAGCCAGTGTTAGGTGGAAGACTAACAAGCAATGTCATGAAGAGTGGGGCACAGCACACCCTCCATATAGCGGAGCAATTTTCATTCCTGTTGTGCTCTAGCAGGCCTCTTGCAGCTTGCTCTGCCCAGAGACTGAGAAGGGTGAAGGCTTTTTTGCAGGAAGGATGTCTTTTGAGGTTAAACCTCAGATCTATGGCTGCTGGAGGTGGAAAGAATGACCATGATTGGAAGAGAGTCAGGGACCTAGATGTGAAACTGGCTAACAGCCACACCAGCATCACAATGGGAAGGGAAATTGAGGCAGAGAGAATCATTTGATTCTATAAAGTTCAAATGGTAAGAACAAACCAAGCCAAATGAGACAGTTATGCAGACTCTGCACACCACACGAAAGTAGAACCCAAGATCCTTGCTATTACTTCAGATTTATCATGACATTCAAAATTTAATGTCCCTGAGAACTAGGTGCCTCTGAGGGAAATTGGAACACAGCACTGGAACTCCATTCATGTGCAACCTCGGTGGTGCCCCAGGTGAATCGAGAAGCAGAAACAGTGCCCATGTAAATTATTATACAATAAACTTATGAACCTTACTCATTTTTATGGCTTAATGGAGTCTTATTAGCATCAGTGGGCCAGAGAATTATTGTGTGTCCTTGTCTTCACAGCTTTTTATTTCTTTTGGAAGTATAATTCTAATTTTATGAAGCAAGTCAGCAAAAAGAATAGAATCTGTTCTACAGGAAGTCAGGGAACAGGCCATTTTTCAGAACGCGTCTGTTTGCCATGTGCAGGCTGCATCCATCTCCTGGCCTCCAACACACAGCTTTGCTCAGTGGAAACATAGGCCTTCTTTGCCACCAATGGGCAGTGTCTCTCTGAAGAGCTCTCTGCAGCGAGTTTGTGTAAGAACAATATGAAAATATTCATCTTCTTTATTGCCTGTGAGAAGGAACAGGGAAAAGCCAATCAAAATGCAATTGCATCTGCGGCTGAAATTCTTCATGCAAATATTGAGAATAGAATTGAGAGGAGAGGCATTGCTGTGCAATGTAAGATCAAAGATACGAATATTTATTTAGACTCCAATTTAGAATATTTAGTAATCCTTCTCTGGTCTTGATTATTATAACAGTTTTCAAGAAGGTTCTATTTGGTGAGTCATCTGATTATCCAAACACATTTTTCTTTTTTATTAGGGTTTGATTCCAGCTGTGTCTGCCGCCAACAGTACCAAGCCTGATGGGTCTTGGAGGCTTTGTGGTCTGGATGGTTTCTCTGGGCACAACTGGTCAGGCTTAGGTCAGATTCCCGGACACGCTGGGAAAGACTCCAGCCCAGAGAGGCCCTGGGCCTTGTCCAGAGGATGCAGTGAGTCAGTAATGCTCCATCTCCCAAGGACACAGGTCAGGAGTCCAGCAGAGCGGGAGGAATGTGTCTGCTGAAGAAGCTCCACCCCACAGACATTTCTGGAATTGTGGGTGAGACAGAGACCGGAGCTGAAAGGGAGCCACGTGGAGTCTCCCTATGCTCTTGAGGTCTTAGGGTGGCTGTGGGGCCTTGAAGGCCAGGCCCACTGTCTCTGTCCCCTTCTGGCTTGTCAAGCTTTGTCCACTCACTTGTGGCTCATGCTCCCGTCTTCTCCCTCCAGCCCCGCTCTAGGACCAGACTTTGTGTGTCCTGACCCAATGAAGAAGGGGCTTTGGATCGTTGACAAGTCTGGGGGCTGGGTTCTGGGCCCCAAGGACTCCAGGTCACGACCCTGACCCCACAGAGGGCTCTGCAGCTGGAGAAATGCCTGACTCTTCTCTTGGAAATAAGAGGGTCTAGGGTCCCTTGACAATGGCCACGTCCTGGCCCCCTGCTGCCACAGAGTCTCTCTGGGGTCTCCATCAACTCCTGTGAGAGCTGTCCACCCACAGGCTCTGCTTGGGGTTGTCTGTCCTGTGCCAAGATGCCCCAGGGTAAGGGAGGCTCGTCCTTGGGGGTGGGGAGGTCACAGCCTCAGGAAGCAAAGAGCAAGCCGGGTGGCCGCTTGCCTCCAGTACCCACTGCTCCTCCTGAGTCTCAGTCATGACCTCCTGCCTGGGTCTTCCTGGTCAAGTCCCTTCTGTCCTGCACTGAAATGTCCCTGAGCCCACTGATCAGTCCATGGGGGACTCGTGCTGTGGGGCTGGTGCCAACACCAAGCAGTCCTCCGCATTTTGGTTTTAACATATAAAGAGAGATTTTCGATTTTGGAAATTCCACATCCATGGTCTTTTCATCACTTTTAAATTGAAGGGTGACAAACGTTGTGTAAAATGTGCAAATGTTATTTTTAAACACAGCCACCAGTGACCACAGCCAGGCTGGCCATAGAACGTTGCCCCTCCCAGAGTTGACCCTGCACCTTCTGCCATGAACTTCAAAAACAGCTTGTCACACTCCACCAAAAGCCCTGCAGGACCTTAAGTGGGGTTGCAATGAACCCACAGGTCAGGTGGGAGATGACAGATATTTTCTTTTTTGTTTGATTTACTTTTTATTTTTTTGAGGCAGGACCTCGTTATACAGCCCAGGCTGGCCTTGAACTCACAATCCTCCTGCCTCAGCCTCTCGAGAGCTGGGATTACAGGCATGTGCCACCACACTCAGGTGACAATGGACACCTTTACAATGGTGAGTCTTCTCACAGAGGAGCGTGGTAGGACTCTCCATTTGCTAGGAATCTTTGGTGTCTTAATAAATTTTTTATAACTTTCTCCACAAAGGTCTTATACATCTTTTGTTCTATTTATAACTTAGAAGTTGATATTTTCTGAGGTAATTGTGTCTTTCTTTTCTTTCTTCTTTCTTTCCTTTTTTATACTGGGGCTGAATCAAGGGCTTTGCCACTCAGCTGTACCCCCAGCCCGTTTTTAATTTTCTGTGTTAAGACAGGGTCTCACTAAGTTATGCAGGCTGCCTGTGGCCTCTAATCTTCAGTCCTCTTGCCTCAGCCTCCTGAGTGCTAGGATTATAGGCATGCACCACTATGTACGGTTGTAAGTGTCATCTTTTAAAACAAAACAAAACTTCCTAATTGTTGCTGGTATTTAGAAAATCCAGTGGCTCACTGCACACTCTCATGATGCAATAACACTCATTGGTATGGATTCACTGGGTTGAGCTTGAGGTTTCACACCTGTAGTTCCAGTGACATGGGAGGCGGAAACAGGAGGATTGTGAGTTCGAGGCCAGAGGTGAGTTCGAGGTAATGGGCTGGGGTGGCAGCTCAGTGGTAGAGAACTTGCAAAGCATATGCAAGGCCCAGGGCTCAGCCCTCAGTACCACAAAAACAAACAAAACCCCACCTGATTCCTTATAGATTCTCATGGATTTTTTACAGACAGATCACATCTTCCTGGAGTGAAGACTCATTTCTTGTCTACTTTTGCATTTAGGTTCTCTGACCAAGTGGGTCTGGGCCCCCCTGTGCCGTGCTGGTGGGAGTGGGGAGTAGAAGCCCCGCCCCCTGCCCTCGCTACTGCCACCCCTCTTGACAAGATGTCTCTCCTGGCTTGTGGGTGGTCTCTACCATGAGCAGGACGTGCCCTCCGCTTCCTGCTTTGGCGTGGGTGTGAGGGGCCCCAGGCAGCAAGAGAGACCCCTGAAGCCCATGTCAGTGGTCCGTCCCCATGTCTCACAGCAATAAACACGTTTACCACTTATTTATTAACTTTTTTAAATTAATAATTTTTATTTTTTATTTTACTTATATTTTGTGGTACTGGAGGTTGAACCCAGGGCCTGGCGATTGCATGATTTGCAAGTGCTGGACCCCTGAACTGCACCCCCAGTCCATTTTCTTTTACTTTCTTGAGACAGGGTCTTGCTAAATTACGCAGACTGCCTCTGGTTTCGAACTTGCAATCCTGCCTCTGCCTCACTGGGATTACTAGTGTGTACCACCTTGCCCGGCTAATAATTTTTCATGTACACCTAATGGATCAACATTTCCATAGATGCGTTTCTTCGTATGTCACTCATGTGGGCTCAGGGAGGACATCCCACAGTAGGGTTTCCCCAGAGCTGGGGAGACCAGGCACCCTTTGGCCCAGTGACAACCCTAGGGTCAGGGACTCCCAGAACAGTGCAGGGCTGAGGGGCACACAGGCCCCAGGCTGGGGGATCCCCACATCCAGTGGCATGAATCCCTAGCCTTGGTTTTCTTCCACCCATGGCAGCTACCAAGGCAGGTGTCAATGTCACCAAGCCTGCAGAGAATGAGAGGGCAGACGTCCCAGGGCCCCTCCACCCTGGCCTGTGAGGCTCAGCTGCAGCAGCATCCAAGCACCCCGGCGGGGCAGTTACCAGTCAAGCTGCAGGTGCAGAACCAGGTGCAGGGGAGGTCCTCAGTCACAGCAGAGCCAGCTTCCTGGGCATGAAGGAGCACCTGGGCCTCGGTCTTTCTGAAGACCAGGCCTAGCAGGCCTGTGTACTCCATGAGCTGCGGGTCTCTGTGGGGCTGTCAGCCCTGGGTCACAGAGGCTGTGGTCAGCATGGGCAAGGAAAACTGATGCCTCGTTGGATTTGGTGGCCTATCCCCAGGCCAGGGGGCAAAGCCTGAAGCTCTCACATGAAAGGCCAAGCATCATCTGAATGGCCAGGGGAGACCTGCCTGCTTTCTCAACTCCCAGCAATCAGCCACCCCACACCTTCCCTGGCTATGAATTCCTCCAACATCTGATGGCATTTGAAGGACTCGGTGTCACCCACCTTAGCCCAGAACCACCACTTGTCCTCTTCCTTGTGGGAGGCAAGTCTTCTCTGTGCCTCTGCTTATTGATGTGGCTTTGACACTAGCAAGTGTGGGGCACATACCTCCCGGTCCAGCCAGATATTTGGATGGGAGGCGCCACCACTCACAGAGATATCTTAATCACAAGTCACTCAGGACCCTCGGGTGAGGGGCACGGACTCCTGCAACCCTTGGGAACACCTTGAGAGGAGAAGGAGGGAAAGGAAAAGCCTCAGGCGCTTTTGCCTTGTGGGGAATGAAAGCAGCTCTTTACTGTCTCTCTCTGCCCTGAAGGGCAGAGAAAAACCTAAACAAGTTTTGCGGGGTCCCTTGTTCGGCACCACCTCTATGTGGGGCGAGCAGGAGAAAGGAAAAAGCTTCTCTCTGCTCTGACAAAGGGCGAGGAGAAACCCAAAGGAATGTTAGCAGCCTAAGTGTTGGCAGTTCTTTCTGCTGCCTCCAGGGCAGCTGTGGCTCTTCTGCCTCTGGCGCTAGGACCAGAGACTGTCCTTAGCTTCTGTCCCTAGCTGCTGAGCAAAAGGACTGTACTCAACTTGCTTGCAGTCCTTGAGAGCGCCGTCTAGTTGTCCTGATCTCAGTGGTCACGAGGAGAGATGCTTCCATGTTGCTGGTCGAATACAGAAAGTTCTTTCTTTGTCGGTGGTCAGATGGAAAGAGTTCCCAGCAGGAAGCATCAGTAGCCACAGCTGTTGCCAGCAACTGCAGCACCAGCTCTCTACCTGCTTCCTTTGCTCTCTCACATGGAGAGCCAGATTATTTTATATAGCCCTTGGGTAACTAACTGCCTTAACTGCATCAAGATAACAATCAGGTGGGGGGCTCGAGGGGCTAGGTGCAACCAATTTAGGAGTGACATTCAAATAGAGTGAAACCAGATGTCACTCCTTTGATAATCAAGGGGAGATCCTTGATTACCAATCGGGGGCAAGATGAGGGTTGAATAATTCCCTATATGCAAGGGCTCTTCTTCCCCACCCTGAGCAAGACAGTACTGGTTTATGCTACTTCTAGTCTTTTATTATTTTTAATTTGTGTATTTACATATTTGATCCTGGACTTAATTTGGTTTGTCTGTTGGGACAGGAATTGACCTATCTTTTCTTCTAAAGTCATCAGCACATTCGTTACTGAACCATTCACCTTTCCACCCATGCTCCTCTCAAATGGGGGAGATAATGGCAGCCTAAGTCACCTGAGTGTGGACAGCAACTCACCCAACCACAGCTCTTTTGGTGGGGCTGGGCATGCCACCTCACTCTGTTGATTTACTCCATTGATCTCAGTTTGGTTAGGCAATCAAAGATCTGCTGCATTGATTTATCAGTCCTTGTTCTAGTGTAGCACTGTTTTAGTAGCTGATGTTGAGATAGTTCAGGGGACCCATATCTCCTTAGGGTACTGGACATGCAATACTGTTAGTACACTGTTAAAATCAATATTAATGCTAATGATAAGGGTTTTTTTATTCTTACTGTGAGCACTCCTGCTGCTTAATTTTCTTCAATGCAACACAGATGTTGGGGCATGGGGGATCTGACTCCCTAATTGGCAGATACTAGCTTCTCTCTTGTGGATCTGGCTGTTTTGAGTGAGAGAACTGTTGTTCGGCCAAGCCACCCTCACATTAACACCTGCCATTGTAAATATGCCATGGACACTTTGGGAAGCTACATGACTCCAGCTATTGTTACAGCTCCCAGTGTATGGCCCCAGCCACACCTGTTTCAAATAGATTGCACTGAACTTTCCCTGCAACCACTTCCATCTAGGCCAGAGTGGGAGCATTTCTCCTGTGGCTTATAAGAGGGACAGCTGTAACTGGTGCAAGAGACAGTGCTGTGAGACAGGGTTTATGTATAAACATAAACCTTTATTTGCATGTCAGGATAGCTGTGATTGGTGCAAACATCCCCCTTCTGGCTATACGAAGAGGCTGTTCAACTCACTAGTGAGCAAGCTGAGAGACACCCTCCTATTGTAACAGCCCACCCAATAAAAGCCTTCTCTTGGGTGGTCTTTCTTCCTATCTTTTAGTAACATGGCTGAGCTGGTAACATGAAGAAATAAGCAAAGACAGCAGCAGTGGTGAGGTTGGTCCCCACCAGATGAGGAGAAGGGCCAGGGACTGCTGTGATCAGAGGTAGCACCTGGCTGCCCATCAAGAATCAGGGCAGTGATGGTCCCACCCCTTTGCAGCTTTTATAGGTGGTAGTAGAACCACACAGCAAGAGCTTGTCTCAAAAAAACCAAAAGCATAAATAAATAAATTTATTTATTTCTCTTCCAACCCCCCCAAAAAAAAAGAAAGAAAAGAGAAAAGGAAATTTCACAACAGGCCACATGCAAAAGTACTCTGAAAACACCAGTGCCTTGAGGTGGAAAAAGGAACATGGTGGACATCAAGATGCCCAGCTGAGGGCACTGAAAATACTTCTCCCAAAACATCCCAGCTGACTGAAAAACTGTGAAATACGACACCCAGAACCCAAGTGAGACACAGCATGAGCACTGTAGTAACTGAGCACAGCCTGACCGGAACCTCACTGTGCTTCCTGCATCAGAATCAGACACGGATCTGGGTGTCTGCACTCAGCCGAGGGCCATGGACGGTAAATACCTCACTGCAAATTCCAGTCGAACCCTGGACACATGGCTCTTGGCACTGTAACTGAGCTGCAGGAGGCAGGATGGTGCAAAGGGATGCCTGCACTCCCGAGCCTGGTGCAGGTGATCTGATTGAGCTTGGAGAAGCAGGAGGCCTAGCGTGCATCCTCCAAGCCCCACCTGGGCAGGGAGGCTTACCTGCGGTGAGATTGGATCTGGCTGTGGGCTGGGCATGCTCAGGAGGGCAGCAGCTCAGGTGCAGGATGCTGTGTGATGGTGTCTGTAGAGAGAGGCCTCCCTCACTCCCAGGTGAGGAGGAAGCCCAGACCCCCGTTGGCCAGGCCCCGCTGGGCATAGCCTCCTGCGTGGATACTCGAACTCACTGAATACCAGTCCTTGGTTGGCTTCTGGGCCCAGCCCTGACTCTACTGTGCATCACATCAGGTTTTCCACACCACTGCAGCTCAAAAGCGCAGCGCCAGCTGGGAGGACACCTGCTCTTGGAAAGGTGGCTGGCAGGGACATGACTGCCAGCACCAGCTGTGCTGGGTCCTGCGTGTTGGGGATGGCTGGGACCACATGGAGCGCCAGGCAGAGTCCTGTTCCCCAGGGTAGCATGGCTGCCTCCTTGGCCCTCCCAGGTGCAGACCTGCCCTTCTCCCCAACCTCTGGCCGGGGCCTCAGTGAAGCCTTGAGCAGTCTTTTCAGAGAGATGGGACCTGAGCTCCTCTGGGAAGCCTCTGACCCAGACCACAGGCCACTTCTCGATGAGGTCCCAGCAGTCAGGAAGTCAGGAAGTGCATGGCCATGGTATGTGGTGGCGTTGAAGGAGATTTCTAACTTCCTCCAGCAGCCTATTCAAAATAGTCAGCATATCTCAGAATTGCTAGATGCCATAAGTGTGCCCAAATAATTAGCCATTATTAATCCCTAGAGCATTTTAATACAAATACTGAAGAAGCAGCAGGTAATAATTTGCTGACAAAGCAGCAAAAAAGAGCTACATTATAAGGAACTGCATGACCTGAAAGAATCTGCCCTGCTCACTACACCAACTCTACCACTAACCTCCTTCTTCAGGACTTTATCCGGTACTTCCATCACTGGCCACACAGCAGATGAGCCACTATGAAGGAAAAAAAAAAGGTGTGACAACAAACTGGGTGTAAGTTCAGTTCCCCAAAGAATCTTTAGTTAGGACCCAATAAAAAGCTCTTAATACCCCTGTGTGCCAGTTGTCTCTCCTGTAACACGCATATAGTTTAATTTATTGGGCACAAGAAAAAAAACCTCTTGGAGTAAACAGTATTTTTGGAAAACTTCCCCAACAATAGATCTTAAGGTGTATTCAAGGTGCTCTGTCCGAAACATAATCCTGGTAAACCATGCCATGGGTCCCTTGAAACCTGGCGATTGGATTTTATCCAGGTGCCTCTGATACAAGGATATAAACATGTCTCAGTCTTAGTTTGCTTGCAGCTGTACCACCCTGGCATCTGATCTCATCAGATTTCACAAGCTACTCAGGGCGGGACCTGGTTAGTCCTTAGATGGGAGACCACCTAGCAACACCAGGTGCTGTAGTCTTGGGAGGACCCAGCAACCCACTCCCAAAACAATCAGCCATATGAAACCTATGAATAGCAGAGAACTGACCTAGTACTGGGCATGGCACAGTGTCGGGGAGGGTTTCACCTGTTGTACATGTGATCCCTATGAGTCGGACCCAGTTCAACAGCACACGACAGCAACAACAAACAATAGTCTTAGCTTGCATGTTTTCCCTTTGGGTTGAAGTTTTCTCAGGTAGGAAAGCCACTGACTTAGCAGTAGGGAAATTCTATCAGAATTATTCCTACTTGAGCATTCCTACTGAATCAGAGATTGTATGGGGCTTATTGTACTGCAAAAGTGCTTAAATCTATTTGTAAAGTTTGGCCTATTGCACAGCATTTTTGCTGTGCCTACCATCCTTACTCCTCTGGATTAGTTGAATAAATGAATGGTACTTTTTTTGTGTGTGTGTGGTACTGGGGGTTGAACACAGAGCCTTGCGCTTGCATGCTTTGCAAGTGCTGGACCACTGAGCTGCACCCTCAGCCCATTTTTTACTTTTGAGACAGGGTCTCACTAAGTTATGCAGATAGCCTCTGGTCTCGAACTTGAGATCCTCCTGCCTCCGCCTCCCAAGCCGGAATGGCACTATTTTTTAAAAACTGACAAAATTAACAAAGCTTTTGGCTGTTTTTAGCCGAAGGCTCTCCCATTAGCTTTTTTTTTTTTTTCCCCAGTACTGGGGGGTTGAACCTTGGGCCTCACATTTGCAAGTGCTCTGCAACTGAGCTGCACCCCCAACCCATTTTTTAATTTTTCATTGTGAGACAGGTCTTATTAAACTACATAGCCTGCCTCTAGCCTCAAACTTGCAATCGTCCTGCCTTCACCTCCCAAATTGCTAGGAGTATAGGTGGGCACCATAGTGCCTGGCCCCATTGTTGTTTTTAGGTGCCCTTGAGTCGTGTCCGATTTATGGCAACCCTTGGAGATTGCCTCTGGAGTAGATCCCCACATCCTCACAGTTTTGTGGTGCTGGGAATTGAACTCAGGACCTCACAGACTGCAGAGCGGCACTCTACCAACTGAGCTAATAAGTCCCAGCCCTCCTGGCCCCATTAGTTCTTCTAAATGTAAGGCCTCCATCTTTGGAGAAGTCATTTCTCCTTTCAAAATAATTACTGTCCTATGAGGATGGACAAAGGACTATATGAGATCTCTCTGTTAAAGAGAGATATTATACATAATGGTAAGGGAATTTTTGAAAATGGTAACTAAAAATTCAAAATTGGTTGAAAAGTCTCTCCACACTGCACTCCTGGTGATAAATGAGAGCTAAAACCAGGTGATTTTATCTATTGGAAAAGTCAGCACATCAAAGACTCCTTTGAGCCTCTGTGAAGAGGACTTTATCAGGTATTTCTGTCACAGGCCACACAGCAGAGAGATACAGTTCAATGTGGCCACCTAGCCTGAGGAGTTCCACTAGTTGTGACCTCCACTCAGGTTAAGCCAGGTCCTTGGCTTTGTAACAGAAGAGAATTTCAAGATGAGTCAGAGAGTTTATAGAGTTTATTAGGTGCACACTTTGGAGTACATGTAGGCACTCAGGGAAGAGATCAGAACCCAAGACATGGACAAAGACTTACCGAGAGAGCAGAGAAGCAGCAGCCAAAGAGAGAGAGTGCATGTGTTCCCTCTGGTTTTATTTAACCTAAAGCACACTCTGTGTGATGTCAGTCCTGAACACCAGCTCTGGGTGCCTAGTGTGACGTGAGCCTGGAAAGACCCTGTCATAGGCTGGGGAGGTGCCAGTAAGATCAAGAGAAGTTCCATTGTTTAGGTTTATCTATTGGAGGAACTTCCCTTTAGTAAAATGAGATTATACAGTTGTATGGGTTTAAGAAAAGAGTCACACTGGGTGTGGTGGCATGACTGTAATCCCAGTGCTTCGGGAGGCAGAGGCAGAGTCGGGAGGATCGCAAGTTCGAGACCAGCAGCAGTCTGTGTAATTTAGCGAGACCCTGTCTCAAAAAGTAAAAAAAAAATGGGCTGAGGGTGCAGCTCACTGGTCCAGCACTTGCAAAGCATGCAAGCGCAAGGCCCTGGGTTCAACCCCCAGTACCACAAAAACAAAAACAAAAAAAAAAGAAAGAAAAAAAATTTTTTCCAGGACATACTGAGCAAAAATAAATGGTTTAGTTCTGTTTTCATTTTGATCACCAGAAAATTGGAGTATCAGTAGAAACTACCTCATAAATATTGTTGTCAACACAATGAAAGATGCAATTCTTATTTTACATCTACGATAGCTTAGAGACAGCTACTTCCCTTTAGTAAAATTTTAAGGTCACCAGTATTTATTATTGGCAGAGTTTTAAAAAATAAAATTAATAAACATTTCCTAATGTGGAAAGCACAATTTACAAAAGTAGATTTTGGAAATGTGCAGATGATGCTTTACCCACCTCACAGGGGCTGCTCAGAACAGAACAGGCCTCGGCACCATCCACCCTCCATATGGACAGGAAAGTAGGAGTCACACGTGGAAATACTTGGATATTGTCTGAGCAGACTTTCAAGGCTTGGTCCCTATAGTACATGCAGATTATATATGCCCTTCAGCCTAAGTGAAAATTGGATTTCTAGCATATCATGACTATATTTGGCTCTGAATAAAAGATAATCTGTTGGGTTGTCTATATAACTCAACAGTTAATGACAGAGGTAAGAAAAGTCAAACTGTGTTCTTTTTTATTATTATATACTTTTGTTAGGGCTGGGATTTAGCTCAGTTGGTAGAGCACTGCACTGCAGTCTCTGAGGTCCCAAGTTGAATTCCCAGCACCACAAAAATGGGAGAAGGACCTGGAAATCCACTCCCAAGGCAATCCCAAAACAGTCAGCCATTGAAAACCCTATGAGGGTTGCTATGAGTCGGACACCGACTCAACGGCACCTAGTAACAACAACATACTTTTGTTACTTGGCTTAGGATGAGTTAGAAGATGATTTGGCCTTTATCTTGTGATTAACTACATTCCAACTGCAAAGTATCAGTTAAACTAAGAGAGAAGGAATGGCATTGCTCAGTATTTGTAAGTCAAACTCTACTGTATATCTACATTTCCTGTGGATAGCTCATCTGGTTCCAAAACCCTTCCGCTTATGCTTAGGTTCTATATTTCTTTTTCTTTCTTTCTTTTTTTTTTTTTTTTTGTGGTACTGGGGGTTGAACCCAGGGCCTCACGCTTGCATGCTCTGTAAGTGCTGGACCACTGAGCTGCACCCTCAGCCCATTTTTTTTTTTACTTTTTGAGGCAGGGTTTCACTAAGTTACACAGACTGCCTCTGGTCTCGAACTTGTGGTCCTCCTGCCTCCGCCTCCCATGCTGCTGGGATTACAGGCGTGCTCCACCGCGCCCGGCAAGGTTCTATATTTCTTAAACTTAGTAAGGAAGAACTATGTTTTAAGCCAGCCACTGTTGCGCACATCTGTACTCAGCATACTGCCAGACACCTGGGAGGCTGAAGCAGAAGGATTACAAGTGCAAGGTCCTGGGTTCAACTTCTGGTACTGGGGGAAAAAAAAACCTGGTGGTAAAGCCACAAATGGTGATATTTTGTCCTCTCCTTAATCATGGTTTTGTTATGACCACTTGCTTACCCATACCTCCTACTTTACTTTAACCAAGACTTTGTGTCTGGAAAAATTCAAATTTTTCACTATCCTTGGAGAAGAAGTTTCTCATTATTCAATATGAGTTAGATAAAGGAAAAAAGTAAGGATTTAGACTGACAGAGCCTTATGTTACACCTGCTAAAAGAAGCTCCCTTTTTAGGTTACCTCTGTTAAACAATAGAATTTCTTCTTGGACATGGACGAAGGCAGAGAGAGAGAGACAGAGAGAGAGAGACAGAGAGAGAGAGAGATTGATTTAAATGAGCAATAGCTATATACATGATTTTGTGGCCAAAGTACAAAAAACAATGAGCTAGTTTACTTATTCTTTCCATCTTGAAGAACTTCCCATTTTGTAAACGAAATAGGCGGCTTTACAAGGTATATTGTTTAGGTTTAGGGATGAGAAGGAAGTGCCAGTAAGATAGAAGCATAGAGTGGGGCATGGTGGTACACACTTGTGATCCCAGTGACTTGGGAGGCAGAGGCAGGAGGATCAAAAGTTCGAGGTCAGAGGCAGCCTGTGAAATTTAGGGAGACCTGTCTCAAAATAAAATATAAAAAATGGGATGGAGGTGCAGTCCAGTGATAGAACACTTGCACAGCATGTGTGAGGCCCTGGGTTCAACCCCCCAAGTACTGCAAAAAAAAAAAAAAAGAGAGAGAGAGAGAGGGAAACAGGTCAAAATAAATTGAAAGAAGAAGTTCCATTGTGTAGAGGTTAAAGACTAAATAGAAATGTTTTGGTATACTTTCTCTCTGAGGAACTTCTCTTTAGTAAAATGAGATTAGAAGGTGGGTGGGAAGGTGCACTGTGTAGGTTTATAGATAAAAAAAGATTGCTATTAAGAAGTAGCCTGCAGCCGTAGTCCTGTGGCATCCAATCCCATCAGATCTCGGAAGATAAGCAGGGTCGGGCCTGGTTAGTACTTGGATGGGAGACCGCCTGGGAACACCAGGTGCTGTAGGCTTGGGAGACTGACCTAGAAACCCACTCCCAAAAATCAATCTGCCATTGAAAACCCTATGAAAAGCAGAAAGGCACTGACAATAGTGTTTCACCTGTTGTACGCAGGGTCGCTATGAGTTGGATACCGACTCAACGGCACCTAACAACAACAACATTAAGAAGTAATCATGGCCCATAATCTTGTTTGTGAGATTCTCAGAAAAGCACAGGATTGCAGAGGAGAAAGTAAGGTTAAACTTGAAGGTAACATACATGGCTTATTTTAACATTTTCATTTGAAATATCCCCCCAAAATAACGTCTATGCAGACGATCCTCCAGTGGTTTTCCTTTTCTGTTGCAATAAAACCCTTGATTCTCAGCCAATGATACTTACACCAGATTCCCAGTAAGGCTCTCTTCCTTTCCATGTCTCCTAAATGTTTCCTGTCTTTCTATCCTGCCTCACTGTGAACCCAAAACTGCCCTGAAAATGAACTCTGACTTTTAAACTATTCATTTAAGTCTTTATTTAAAAAGTGAAAAGATGAACCACAGAGGGGAGATTATATTTTAAAAGGTGGTTAATGGACAAACGATAGTTTTTTTGACGTTCATAAAGAACATTTACTAAAAGACAGCAAAGAAGGAATCCACTTTTAAAAGCCCATGATAGGAGCTGAGAAGCACTGGGATTTGGCTCCGTGCTATACTTTCTGAGCACCCAGGTTCAATCCCCAGTACTACATAAATGGGAGAAGGATATGGCAGTCCACTCATGAAACAATTAGTAATAATCAGACATTGGAACCCCCTGAGTCAGGCTCAACTACAGGGTACCTAACAACAAGAAGCTGAGAGCAGGCCTTCCTGCCCCAGGACAGGATGGTTTGCTATTAAGGGCCCATCCACAGGGCCCATGATCCCCTGCGAGGCCACAGAAGAGCAGCCCCGGGCCTGTGTGGGCCACCCTCCCTCCCCCAAAGGGCTCTCCTAGGGGGCTCAGCATCTCACTTCCTGGGCCTGAGCTGATGGGAGGTATGCAGATGCGCCCAGGGCACCATGGGAGGTGGCCCTTTATAAGCAGGGTGGGGCTGGGCTCCTCCTCTCCCTGGCAGCTTGGTGCTGAGGCAGGAATGGTAAGGACAGCATCTCCGCTGGAGAGGCTCTCCCAGGCCGGACCCCCACATGAGTCAGCTGGGGTGGGAAGGGCCTGGCTCCTGCTTCCTCTGAGCAACCCTAGATCTGGTGCTGGGGTCCCTGATAAGGTAGGGCTGATAGGCCCTGGGGAGGTAAAGGACCTGGCCACCCGGGAGGCTAAGGACCTTGGCCACTGTGTCACTCAAGCTGAGTGGGGTCCACCCAAGGAGCTTGGCCTGGGCCCAGTTCACCCCTCAGCCTGAGTTCCAACAGCCCTTATGGCCTGAATCCCAACATTCCTTGCACCAGAACCCCAACACCTCTTCCCTGCTGGCCCCAGTGCCCTGCTTACCAGGGGCACCGAACCTCACTTCCTTTTCCTCTTCCAGCTTCCCAGAGACTAGAGCAAGCACCCACTGAGGAAGTTTGTGAAAGCTCAAAACTCCCACCTTCCACAGGTCCCCACTGAACTGGGAGCAGTTTTACCCCACCAGAACGACCAAACACCTTCCTCCTCCCGCCTCCTGCTGAACCCAGCATCTCACCGGCTCCCGGCACCTGTGGCCCTGGCCGCCAGAGACCCTCAGCAAGTCCTGCCCTCGCCGAACACCCCCAGGAGACAAGCAGGGTGCCATGTGCCCTCCGGTCAGCGAGCGCCCAGGAAGAGAGGGCGTGTCCTGCCTCTATGCAGCCTGGAGGTACCAGCTCCTGCACGGAGACGAGCTCAGCGTCTGCTTCACTTGCTTCAAGGTGGCCTTCCAGGACCTTAGAGACACGCTGGGGTTGGAAGATGTGGAGGATGAAGACTGGGACCCAGAATCTATGGGGCTCCCCGAGGCAGGGCCTGAGCAGGGGGAGTTGCCAGGGCCCAGTGAGGGGCAGGGTCCTGGGCAGCCTGCACATGAGGGACCCGGGGCCCTAGCACCAGCCCCCGCAGAGTCAGAGGAGATGGAGATAGGCCTGGACCACCAATTTGTGCCCACTGAGCTGGGGCCTCAGGATGTGGTGCCCCTGGGTCCCCAGGAGGCCGACTGGACCCAGGGCCTTCCCTGGAGATTTGGGGGGCTTCCTCCCTGCTCACACTGGCCAAGCCCCTCTACTCCACAGCAGGAGGTTATCAGGGTGGCCCTGCCCCCTGCAGAGCCCCTAGTGTTGGAACTGGGCGTCTCCCAGACAGTGGACCCTGATGATGCCAAGTCCTGGCTTCTGAACCTGCAGGTTATGTGCGTGGAGGGCAGCTTTGATGCCTTGTACCTGAGAAACATGGTGCCATGGCGGGCCCTGGGAATCCCGGGCCAGCGCTGGGCAATGCTACTGGTCCCCAGGGAGGCGTGGGGGCTGAAGCTGCAGGGCGAGCTCCAGCAGCTGGACCTGAGCCCCTGGAGGCTGAGTGTTCTGGAATCCACAGGGCACGGGATGGAGCTGGTCCCCGCAGACTGGGCCCTGCAGAAGTGGGGATTCACCCTTATCTCTCACTCACCCTGGAGCCAAATCCAGCCAGCAGAGGAGTACTCAGCCTTTCAGCCACCATCTTTCCCAGGGCAGGGTTCTGGCACCCCAGAGACAGGGAGCAGTGGGCCCAGTGAGCCCTTGGAGAGGCTGGCTATCGCGGAAGCCTTGGTCCTGGGGGAGCCACCCTGTTTCCCGCCCCTCAGCCCTGGGCCCCAGAACTGAGGGCCTGATCCTTGTGGCCACCCTGGACTGAGGAGGGCCAGAGGCTGCACTTCCTCCGCAGCAAGGAGCAACGCCACAAGCAAGGACCTTCAGCTATGGGGGAAGAGTGGCAGAGTTAAATTCTTACCACTTGATTGTCAGGTAGTTTGGAAGGTGACACTGACACCCAGACATAGAAGGTAGATGGTTGTGCCAGCTCTGCCCCAGACATGGGGACGGGCCTGTGTGTGACCTGGATACATTCAGGACTCTGCTGGTTTGGACTCGGGTGCCACAAGACCCTGCCTGCAGCCCTGGGGCCACTTGTCAGCAGAGGGAGGAGACCTGTTTCAAATGCTGGTCATTGATGCAGTTGGCTGTTTAAGTTCTGGTCCTTTGTATGTTGTTCTGGGTTAAATAAAGTCTTAGGAGCTTTATGTGGAGCCCTATGCAGAGTGTCCTTGGCAAGTCCTCGTTGCCTTCTCGTGTTTGGGCTGACTGACCACATTTGCAGGCTTGAGATCCCACCAGATGGATGGTAGGAGCAGGGGACAAGTGGGTTCTTGTCCACTTCTTGGTTCATGTGGGTTTGTGTTACGGGCATTTGTCAATCACAGTTGTGGCCCTCGTGCCACACACTAAAATGAGGAAGGGTCATGTGTTGACCTCAGCGCTGCAAGACAGATTCACACTGATGTGTGTGCAGAGTTCACAGGAGCTTTGGGCTATCCGTGGTGAAGGAGGCTAAACTCTGCAAGCAAGGGCAGGTGCCTCAGCACCTGTGTGCAGAGAAGAAAGCATGGGTGTCTCTTGGGTGCCGGGCTGGGGAGGGGCTCTCGGGGCAGCTGTCTCCTTCCTGTCACTGATCCAGCAGGAGGTCTCTGTTTTCTGTCTACGGTGCCCTCACACATACTTTGTGAGTACTCTGCTACTGTGCTGCACTCCCAGCCCATGTTTTATTCTTATTTTTTATCTTGAGACAGGGTCTCACTAAGTTGCACAGGCTGCCTCTCGCCTGGAACCTGTGAATCCTCCTGCCTCTGCCTCCCAAGTTGCTGGGATTCCAGGCATGAGTCACCACAGCCAGCTTCATGAATGCTTCTGATGTTAATGGGTGTAAAAGACTATCACAGCCTTAGAGGGAACCATTGCAGATACTGGAGAGTTTTTTGATTGACTCATGGAGTGGAGAACATGGCTCTGGCTGGAGATGCTGTGTGAGTGTCCTGTGCTGCTGAGCTGGGGGTAGGGGAGCAGAGCCATGCTCCAGCCATGCCTGCCTGTGCAGAGGGAAGCCCCCTGGAGCACAGACCTGGACACATAAAGTCACAAGAGCTTTTCTTCAAGCCTTGGCCTGAGCTCCTCAGAGAGTCCTTGCCTGGCTTGTCCCTACGCCCTTCCCCTCTGGGACAGACCAGTCCTGGCAATACCACCTTCACTGGTGCCACACTGCCTGAGTGGCCAGAGATTTACAGCCTCCCGGTTAGTGTCTGGGCCTGGGCCTCTCCTTCCTCAAGACTGGGCCTGAGCCAGGGCTCCGGGAAGGAGCCTTGCGGGGGCAGTGTTTCCCTTCCCCTGCTGAGTCTGAATGGAGGCTCCATGAACCCCTAAGCCTTCTTCATGGAACTTAAGTCCCACTACACAGCTCTTGCTGATGTTTTAAACAGGATAGAAAGGGAGAAATAAGGGGGCCTGGGAAGGGACAGCCCCTCACCTCTGGCTGAGAGTAAAAAAAAAAAAAAAAAAAAACCAGAAAACAAAAAAACACTTTGTGAATAAGATTATGGACCATGTTTGTAGTCAATACCTAGGCCTTTGACTTCCTTGTTACCGGAGTACACTCCAGAAGTCCTTTGACCCTTTAGACCTTCTTGGCTCTCCATTCTTACCTGTAAACTCCTATAATGCATCTCCTGGACCATCTTAGATCTCATTCGCTGGCTGTGGTGGCGTGTGCCTGTACTAGCACATGAGGCTGAGGCAGGAGGATCCCAAGTTGAAGGCCAGCCTGGGCAACCTAGAAAGACTATCTAAAAATAAAAATAGGCTGAGGATATAGCTCAGTGGTAGAGCACTTACCTTGTGCAAAGCCCTCAATACTGCAAAACAATAAAAACAAAATAAAAATTAAAAACTTCCTTGAATGGACACTGCAACACATGCCTAAGCCCAGGGACTTGGGAGACTCGAGCAGGGGAATTGCGAATTGGAGGCCATAGGCAGCCTGTGCAAACTTTTATGACTGTCTCAAAATAGACAGTAAAAAAGGGGCTTAGGTTGCAGTTCAGTGGTGGAGCACTTGCCTAGCATGTACACGGCCCTGGGTTCAACCCCCCAGTACTACAAGTAATTCATAAATGAACGTCCAGGGCACCACAGGTGGCCTCCCTTCACCGCCTGCTTAATCTACCTACTGGGCAGCCCCAGCCAGATCTCTCACCATCACTGAGGCCATCAGCAACCCTGGGTCATCATGGCAGCCTGACTTACTGATGCACTTGAGATTGTTCTTTAAAAATGACTTCCAGTGATGTTTGCTTGTATCAAATAATGCATATTTATGGTCAAAATTTAGAAAACATAAGCAAATGTCAGGACAGTTTGCATGGCCAGACCCACACCCTGCAGAGAGCGTGCTGCCAGCATTCCATGCATATCGTTTTATTTTTTTCCTATAGACATTTGCACTTTTGTTTTAAAAGGGAAAAATTTACCAAGTATGTTCTTCATGTATTAATCAGGAAGAGTGGCTGCGGGAGGGGTGGGAAGGGCAGGCCAGGTGCAGACAGCAGCTGTGGCGCAGCCGCGTGCTCTAGGGGGCGCGCCACAAGGCGAGCGGTATCATCTCCAGGCCAGAGTCTGGCCCCTGCAGAGGACCTGTGCGAGGGGCCTCCTGAGCTTTACCCCAGCAGGGCCCTGGGTCTGACCCACAGCCCTGGCCCTGTGGCAAACACATCTGCAGATAGCGTAAACCACCTGAGAGTGGATTCCAGTCAGCTGGGGACCAAGTACAGGGGGCCATGCGAGACCCCAGGGACAGAGCCCCCAGCACCCTGGTGGTCGTCTTCAGCACTGGTGGCCGGGGGTCTGTCCTGAGAGGTCTCCGGGACCCGGTGGAGAAAGGGTCTCTGGCAAGGCTCTGAGAAGATCTGCAGGTGGGATGGGGCTGGTGTTAGGAGGCTGCATCTAAGCGCTACTCCTCAAGGCCCTGTGAGGCCCCCGCCTATCCATCTGAGAGGGGAGTAGCCTATGAAGTGCCCCCCACCTCCCCATTGCCGGCTCCTTCCAGAGACATCTGGAAGACTCTGTGCCTTTGGAGTTGGGGCTACTGAAACATTGCCCCAGCATCCCAGGGCTCCTGACCTTTGAACCCCGGTGGAGGCAGCTTCAAATGGCAGGCTTGTCTCCTCTGGGACTCCTTTCTGCCTTCCTCACACTGCAGCTCAAAGAGGAGGAGCTGGCCACGCCCAGCCCATGAGGCCCTGGGACCCTGGCCCACAGCCTGCAGTGGCAGGTACTGCAGGAGCTAGGGAGGGCTCCCCAGGCTCCAGGGCTACAGGAAGGGGTGTGGGTGCAGGAGGCCCCACGCCTCCTAAGCCCGCTAAGGCAATGTAGCATTCTGGGTGGATTTGGGGGCTCCCTATTCTAAAGGTTGAGCCACAATGACCTGGAGGAAGCCCCTCCTCCAGGCCCCTTGTGTGAAACTGAGGCACAGGCTGGGTGGGTTGCAGAGCCCTGTTAACTGGAGACCCCTGTCCAGTGAGCTGAATGTGAGGGACACAGAGTTGGACCTTGTGCCTGATTTTGTTTTTTTTTCCCATCCCCTTCCAAAATGGCATCAGCTTCTTAGAGAGACTAAAAAAGGTGAAGAACAAAAAGTCAGGAATTAAATATTCTGGTCAGATCAGAGCCGTGTTCTGCCACCTTGCCCTTAGCTACTGGCCTTCTATCTTGCCGGAGAGTGGGCCTTCGCCACCTGTCATCATCCAGTGAGAGTACTACGCATGATGAATAACATTTTTTTAGTTAAAAACAGCTTTAAATATTCCAGTTGAACCTGTTTGTTCTGAAGTATTAGCAAAGCCACTTGCATCAGATGCTTATAAAACCTGGATGTTGAATAAGGGAGACAGGAGAACAATTGGTGCTTTTGAATTATGGTGCAGGAGACGAACACTGAATATACCATGGACTGCCAAAACAACCAACAAATCCGTCCTAGAAGAAGTGCAACCAGAGTGCTTCTTGGAAACAAGGAAAGCTAGACTGCATCTTACATATTTTGGACATGTTGTCAAGAAGGACCAATCTCTGAAGAAGGACATCATGTTTGGGAAAGCGGCCGGTCAATGAACACAAGGAAGACCACCAACTAGATGGATCAACACAGTGTCTGCAGCAATGGGCTTAAACATAAAAAAGATCACGTGCCTGGCACAGAATTGGGGAGTGTTTGGTTCTGTTGTACATAGGGTCACTCGACAGGACCTAACAAAACAAATGCAAAACTCGACGGGACCTAACAACAACAAAACAAATGCAAAACCAAAGTTATTTGGAGGTGTAAGCGCGGAGGCTGGGATCATGGGCCCTGTAAGGACCCCATCTCCAATGTGGGCCCCCCAACCCCATACGTTGGAGAGATGGTGGCAGCTCTTGAAACAATCCTGAAAGCTCCTGGTCCTTAATTTGCCCTCACTGCCCTCATCCCTGTGGTGCCCTTTGGGGACCCCATGAGGGGTCTCTGGGGGCCACTCTCAGCACAAAAAGGGCCCCCAAAGCCAGCCAAGCCTTTTTCACTCATTAGCCAGAACTCTGTACTTGCTGGGTAGGCAGGTGTCCAGCGTCCCCTCTAGCTGCCCTCTCTTAGCCAGGGGAGATGGGGGATGTTCCCATGGCTCAGGTGCAGAACCCCACACCTGGGAAGAGATCTCCCCAGTGTCCTGCATTTGGTTTAAAGATCCACAGCTGAAGCTGGATGTGGTGGCTTAACACCTGTAATTCCAGCAACTCAGGAGGTAGAGGCAGGAAGATAGCAGGCTTGAAACTAGAGGCAGTCTGTGTAACTTAGCAAGACCCTGACTCAAAATAAAAAATAAAAAGTGGGCTGAAGGTGTAGCTTGTGGCAGAATACTTGCAAAGTGTGTGTGATGCCCTGGGCTCAACCCCCAGTGCCACACACACAAAAATAAATGAATAAATAAGTATCCACAGCTGGAGAAAACGAAGGCCAGAGAGACAGGATTGAATCAAGCCAGAAATCTTTTCAGAAAGGAAAGAAGATTATGGAAACAGGGCTTCCAGGTGTGCCTAGACAGCCCCACACTGCCTGGGCCAGGTTCCTTGCACCAGTGTGGGTGGGATCTTAGCCTAAGGCCCAGCAGTAGAGCTAGGGCCCCAGGTCCGTTTCCAGGCTGGACTCTGAAATTTTCTGTCTGCCAATGCCACCCCCTGGTGGTCACTTCAGGCTGAGCAGGCACTGGTCTATTGGTGCCCTAAAAATCTTGAGGGCCTGCCATGGAGCCCACCAGTCGTAGACCCGTTTCTAGCCTGACTCTGGAGAAGTACCAAGAATCAGTGGCTTGTCCCTTAAAAATTCTTGAGACCTCCCAAGTGATCTAGTCTCCTCTGCCCTTGTTTTCAGGTTTGTGAAATCTGTATCCTACGTCCCCTCATGGCAGAGGTCCTGGCAGGTGGCTGAATCTGGGCCAAGGGACTGTGTTTGAGCTTCCTTAGCACGACACCTTTCTTAGCTCTGCCCAGCCGGCAGGCCAGCTGTGAGCAAGCCTTGAGTGTAGGAGGAGCAAGCACCTCAGTGTGCCCACAGGTATGTGCAGGTACATGCACTCTGGGTGCCTGCAGATGGGCGCAGCCTCTGAGGTTCAGAGGAGCAGGTGTCCAGGTCTCTGGGTCCCAGCCTGGATGGCTGCTGCTCTGTGCACCCCAGTGAAGGGAAGTGGCACCAAGGCTGAGGGCTGATCACAGGACCTCAAGGGCAAGAGCCACAGGCAAGAGGATCGGGCACCAGGCATTGGAGACAGACAACATGGGACGTTCACATTTTCTGCTTCTCAGTGGTTTCCACAGCTTCTAAAGTGCACTTGACCCAGGGTGGCAATAAGAAGCCAGACAATCGTGATCTCCTTGTGCCCTCTGTAGCACCGAGTCCACAGCCCTGGCTGGGCCTAGCCTCAGAGAGACATTGAGGACGGCCAGGGTGTCAGCCTGGTCAGCAGTCCGTAGCAGAAGCACAAGGGCTGGAGCCAAGGACCGACCAGGGGTGTGGGGGTGCTTCAGGCTTGTCTCGCAGGAGGAGGCACCATGTAGGGAGGTTCAGGGCAGGGCCGAGGCTGCCCACTAGGGTGACAGGAGGCTCCTGACCACAGCACTGTTTCTGGGGACTAGCAGCCACCCGGCTTCTGCTGCTTTATACCTTTCTGTGATAAATGACATTCTCCTCCAAAACAGGCCACCACCTGGTGGCAGCGACCCCCAGATGGCCTGCCTGCTGGAGCCTCCCAGCTGTCTCAGGAGCCCACTGTGAGAACAGCTCCAGGAATGGCCATGCATGTCCGGGCTCTCCCTGTACCGAGCCCTGGGCCAGGGCAAACACACAGTGCTGTGTCAGAGGCCGGGGCCCCAGCATCCTGGCCAAAGGCCACCTGTCTCAAAGAGCCCTCTGTGTAGCTTGTCCAAGGCCTGAGGGCCACTGGCTCCTGCCCCAGGCCTCTGGTCCTGAAAACCACATGCACCTTGCCCCTGAGAGACATGGGGACACAGGCCATGCGGGGGCAGACACTATGCTCCTGTCACACTGAAGCAGTTGACCCCAGAGTCACTCTGGCACTACTGAGAAACAGCTCTGTAATGCCTAAGCTTTTTTCAAAGACAACAAGTAACGTGGGACATGTCCCTGGGGCCCAGCGCGGCCTCCCATGGGTGGAGCACAGCACTTAGCCGGCACCCTGAGTGCTGCTCTCAGACTCTGCTCCCCAGGAAATCTGGGCTGCAGATGTCTGCTTGGGACATTTGGGCTGAAAGGAGGCCCCTCCTGAGCCCCAGGTGGTGTGGGAAATCCTAACTGATCTCAGCACCCTTTGTTCTCTTGCAATGCATGTAGTACATTGAAACTCCTTTATGCCCATCATCCCAGCCACTTTGCAGGCTGGGGCTGGAGGATCACAGGTTGAGGCCAGAGACTGCTTGTGCAATTTAGCAAGACATTGACTCAGAAAATAAAGAGGGGCTGGGGCTGCCGCTCAGTGATGGAGCACTCACCTAGCAGGCGGGAGGACCTGGGTTCAACCCTCAGTACTGAAAACAAAACAACAAAAAATCCCCCAAAATGCATTTGCATCAAGGATTTGAGGAGACAAAACCAATGCCTAGGAGTGGCCTGGTTGTAAGAGTTTCATAATCAGGAAAACCTCCAAGAAGATTAAACTGAGGCACATCTTCCACAGATCCGGGCGGCACGCAAATCAAGGAAGTAAGTGTGCACTTCCCACGTGTCGGGGTGAGGGCCAGGAATGTGCTGGGGAAGAGGCCATGAGATCACTGATCTAGTGCCCTGGGAGGGTAAGGGGGAAAAAGGGAGAAAACCGAAGAGGCCTTGGTGTTGACAACGGTTGAAAGTAGGCCATGAGTCAACCCAGCTTTATAGTCCTGTTCTCTCCGAGTTCATGTTGAAATCTTCCTGTAATCAGTAAATTCTTCCAGGGAGACATCATCCCTTCCTGTGCTTCTGCTGTCCAACTGCCCCAGGGCAGGACAGGGGTTGACCTAACTCAGCTCTGCAGGTGAGCCTTTCCCTAAAACCTAGCATCACCCTTGTGGGCTTGGAGGGGGTGGGCCAGGAGCCCAGGACGCTGGGCCCACACCTGACAGCCGCCTGTCTGGATGTGGGACCTTGGGAATCTGGGCATCTCCAAAACACCAGATTCCGAGTGAGGGCTTTCATGCCCTACCCACACACTTGAGGTTCAACACTGATGCTCTTTTCTGGGTCTTCCAGGGCTCCATGGGGGGTTGGTGTGGATGAATGGGTCCAAGCTGGCATGAGGAGAAATCTTGCCTTGCACAGATGTCTTAGTACCAACTCAGACTGAGGGCTGTGTTCCCAGATGCCAGGAGAAAACATTTTCTTCACCCGGGCTGAGCGCCAACTTCACCAATATGCAACATTTACCTTCGAAAAAGAAAACTAATTTCCAAGGACTAATCACACTAGAAAAGTGTGTCAGGTGTGGGGTGCGTGAGTTTTGGGGAAGGAGAGGGAGAAAAGTTACAAGGCTTTGGGTCCTCCCAACCCCAGCATGGACAATGTGATTTGGGTCTCTAGCTCTTGAGTTCCAAACTGGAGGGTGAAAGACACCAGAGCCCAAGGCCCTCTGAGGGTGCCCACATGGCCAGGGGCTGTGGAGGCCAACAGTTCTGTGGCTGTGGCGGGGGTACATCTATCAGGGGTCAGGGCGAAGGATCCCTGTGCACGTCTCGTGAGAGCCCTTGGGCTGGCTGGCAGCACCGTTCTGCCTGTACAGCTGGTCCCTCCACCACAGACAATGGAAACCCCCAGGGGCTGGAGGCCACGGGACCCAGTGGGGTAATGGGGTCGGAGGGTGACATGGGCACATCTTGCAGTGTGGAGCCCCATTTCGATGTACAAGGAGAGACCCCTCCCTCCCATCACAGAGGGCAGTTTTAAAAATAAAAGATCTGAACCCGAGTCTACCCCAGTTTCATTGACGTTGATCCCCAAGCAGTGAGTAACCAGAGCCCCTGCAGGCCCAGCGGGTGAGCAGTGCATGGGGTGGATGCTCTGGGCTACTTTCCAGGCAGGTGGCCAGACAGCACAGGGCCGGCCCTTCCTCTCACCATTCTCCTTGGGGATGTCCAGCTCCCCAACTCCTGCCAGCAGGAAGCTCTGGATGGTGACTCTAAGGAGCAGCCTGTGCCCAGGGCCCATGTCTGGGCCACTCCGCAGAGGCTCAGTGGAGAACGCTCCCTAACTCATCACCTTGGAGCAAGCGGATGTTTGCGCTCTGCATGGGGTGTTCCAGGAATGGCTCGTGCCTTCACCGTGCTCAGTCACGTCGCCCAGTCACGTCGCCCAGTCACATCGCCCAGTCACATCGCCTTCCCTGGAGAGGCGCAGCCCACTGGCACCCACTGTGCCCCTGTACTCGAATGCACATGCACTTCCTTTTCTACCACTCACATTCACAAGTGAACAGGCTTTCACATGGGAATTCACACAGTTGCTCGTGCAAAGCATACTTATACATGCGTGTGCGCGCACACACACACCAAGATGTGCAAAGGCCCAAAGGGTTTTACCAGGAACAAACTGCCTCCTCTGCAGACCCTGGTGAGGGGTTTCCTCTGAGAGGTCCCAGTCCCAGAACAAAGAGCCCCTGAGGATGACGTCGGTGGAGCCTGGAGCTCCAGTGGGGACAGTGACAGCACAAAGCTACAGACCCTGGGCTGCCCTTTCTTGGACCCCAGGGTCTGAGTCCCTTCTCTCCCACCTCCTGGGCCTCATGCTCTATCCCAAGAGCTCAGAGCTTAGACGTGAGGAGGGGATGGGAGAGCCTCAGGCTTCCTGCGGTCCGGCAGGCACCTCTACCCTACTTGTTCTTCTAGAGTATTTGGCCATTGCTGGCGCTTTTTTTAATCCCACATGAATTTTAGAACCACTGTTTCTAATTTCAAGAACAATTCTCCTAGAATGGTATTGCATGTGACTTATTTCAGGAGAATGGGTATCTTTGGGTATCTTTCCTTCCTATGTCCCTTCAGTTTCCCCTATCTTTCTATCCTGCCTCCCACACAGGAGTAGAAGTCATTTTGCCAGTTCTCAAAGTCATTCTGATAGAGATTAAACAAAAGAAGAAGAAAAAGAACTGCTGCTGTCCATTATGAGAACAAAGTGTCTGCCAAGATGGTGGGAGGAGAGACCAGGTCTATGCAAACACTGTGTAGGCCTGCCCCACTCATGCCAGCAGGCGGGGGCTCTCTGCAGTCAAGGGAGCCACAGCGGAGATGCAGAAAGCCCTGCAGCTTGCCACAAGGGTCCAAGGGCCTCAAACCCCCCGTGCCATGGGATGAGACAAGGCACCCACTCCTCTCTAGAGCTCCCCAGACAAACTGCCTCCCTCCTGGCTGCTTGGGGTCTCAAGGGAAATGGGGGTTCTGAGCAATAAGGCAGGAGCAGTGGGGCCCTCTGGACACCAATAAGCCCCCAAGAATGTGGGGTGCCAGGCCACGCTGCTGGGGGTACCCACTGAGTAGAGGTGGGGCACTCCTGGAGTGCAGCCCTGAGCTTCTTTCCACCAGGTTTCCAGGCCCCTTGGCCATCACAGGGGCTGCCACCACAGTGGCCAGGATCCCCCCCACTTGTGGGGACATATCCCCCAAGGCAGCCAGGTAAGCGGGTGCCCCACTGTGGACGCCCTGTGCTCAGCCTGTGCTGGAGGGTCGCCTGGCGATTTGAGCCAGCCCTAGAGCCAACTCCTGAATGTACAGCCTCAGACCTGCCAACGGGGGTCTGAGTGGGGAATGGGACCCCTCCCTGGAACCCCTCTGTGGTACTACCCAAGACCTGTGCACCCAGCACTACTCCTTGGGTAGAGCAAGCACAGGCCCATCCAACTCCTGACTTGTGAGGGGAGGGCCACAGACATGCTTGGCCCAGCCCAGATCCCCAGAAAGGCCCCATAGCTCCCAGAAAAGCGATGGGGCCTTCAGGACAGAGCTGGCGGCTGGAAGCAGATTCCAGGGATGACCCAGTTCTTCTAGGAAGATGCCCCCAAGCCTGGGCTCACACGGGCCAACAAAGAAATGGCAGATTGGTAGTGCTGTTTCTTGGAAAGGAGAGAACAGGAACTCACTTCCCCTGTCATTCCAACCTGGACAGTCACCTCGTTCCCCTCAGGAGCCTCAGCTCTCCAGCAGGACAGCTCATCGCCGGGCAGATCGAGGCCAGAGGGCACCTTTGTGGATGGCCCTCCTGTCTGTGGCCCATCTCAGCCCCCTTGGCTTCCGGGAAGGGTGTCCTCCCACCCTATGTCTCCGCTCCATTCAGCACCTCACCCGTGCCAGGAAGGGGAGTGGCAATGGTGTTACCAGAATCTCAGCTCTATCGCACGTCACTCCACCGAAAAGCTGGGAGACAAAATTGTAAAAGAAAATGGGTTTATTTAAACTTTTGGCCAGAAGTGGGGAAAGAAAAATTCTTAGCTCTTCTCCGCTGTGCCTGTGGTGGAGTCACAATTTATAGAAAAGATGAACCAACACGAGGAATGACCCACATGAAGACTTGGCCGTGTGGGAAGCCATCAGAACCTCGAAGAATCTCTCCCGGTGGCCCATTCTTCCATGCACCAGGGCTTTGGGCTGGTCTCACCCAGCATGGAGTTTCCTGGAGAAATCCTAATTTTTTAAAATGTTATGATGGGGTCAGTCTGTTCACATCATAGCCAAGGATCCTGGCATGCCTTCAGCCTGACTCTCACCTCAAGCCCTCTGTTAGACTGAACATCACTAGGCAGCAACACAGGTGAAAGCGCTTGGAAAACCCATCTGCAGACTGGCGAGTGCCGCAGATCCGAGATGCAGTAGTTCAGTGCAGGGGTGGTGGGGAGGAGACGTGTCTCAAGGTCATTATCTTAATGAAACAGAGAGAACTTCTGATTAGATCTGGATACCTTCGGTTTGTGGCTTTGCTTTGGAGAAGCTGCCAAATGCCCTGGGAACAGGGGCCATGTTCCACCCACTGGCCTCCAGTGTGGAATGCTTAAGGGGGGCAGGTTCAGGATATATTTAAATAGAATACATTTACTTCATGAATATTAGGGGTCTCATATTGTTAAAGTTTAAAAGCGTGTGCTAGAAATATAGAAACAGCATGTCTAAAATCTGTGAAACCATAATAGCTTCAAATGGAATAAATTTTCTAATAAGCACTTAGTGATCTCTTTATGGATAAAATGTACTGGATAAAATAAACAAAAATAATCCCAGAATTTGCTCTCAACATCCACAACAAGCACCTGAAGTGATGGATGGATTTAGGATGAGTCCGGTGGTGTAAATGCAAACACAGTTGTACCCACGGCATCCACACAGGCTGCCTGCTGTGTATGGTGGTGCAGCCACAGTGCCAGCTACTCGGGAGGCAGAGGGGGAGGACCACCTGGCCTCAGGGGTCCGAGGCCAGCCTGGGACGCACCACCAGCATACGTGCTTGTGAGTGACAGGTGCGAACTTTGTTTCAGGTGAAGTTGGTTTGTAGCCACAGGTAACTCAGACAGGGCTTTTCACAAAATGCACATGGGTTAAAAAAAAGCAAAAATTCAAAAACCCAGGAGATATCAGGTGGTTATGAAGGCTCTAGAAATCCTAGAGAACTCTCCAGAACACAGCTCAGGAGATAGGAGGACAGGACCAGTCATCCCTCCAAGGCGAGCATCTCTAAGAAGCTGCCTGAGGCATTTGTCATCCATAAGCATGTACACTCACAGGGCTCCATGGGGCCTGTGGTCAGCGGGGGCCATTTTCAGTCTCCCACAGTCATGAAATTCCGGAAGAGAGCTGCAGGCCTGAGGGGGAGACCCACGGATTGGGGCTTCTAGAAACTGCTCTCCACGAGGCTGGGCTCTTTGTCTGATGATGTCCTCGCTCTCGCAGGTGGACCAGACACCACTCTCCGCAGTGGGTACTGGGTGCTGGCTGCCAGGCAAGTGGTGGTAACCCTGGAGCAGAAGGTCTCAGTCCTTTTCTC
Organism: Pedetes capensis; assembly: GCA_007922755.1. NCBI lineage: Eukaryota > Metazoa > Chordata > Mammalia > Rodentia > Pedetidae > Pedetes > Pedetes capensis. The sequence continues at coordinate 129,338 of VMDO01001708.1, read as the reverse complement.
ACAGAGACATTTCAGCATAGCACTGGCCTCTCCCTTTTTTTTCCTTAAGAAAGAACATGCTCGCTGGGCACGGTGGGACGTCTGTAATCCCACCGACTTGGGAGGTAGAGGCAGGAGGATCTCAGGTTCAAGGCCAAAGGTAGCCTGTGCAACTTAGTGAGACGCTGACTCAAAATAAAATACAAAAAATGGGCTGGGGGTGCAGCCTAGTGGTAGAACATTTGCAAACTATGTGCAAGGGCCTGGGTTCAACCCCCAAGTACTCCAAAATAAGAAAAGAAAAAAGAATGAAAGAAAGAAGGAAAGAAAGACAGAAAGATGAGAGAAAGAAGGAAAGAAAGAAAGAGAGAGAGAGAGAGAGAATATCCTGGAAAGTTCTGAAAAATTCTGAGTCAGGTCTTCATAGAGCATCATCATAGTGCTGTTCATCACATACCCACTGGATTCAGCAGAAGCTGGGCAGGGCTGAGTAATGGCCCCTCCAGCCATGTTTACTCAGTGCAAGGTTCAGGTGCTGTTCCAACATGTGATCCTAAGGCTGGAGAAGGTGTGGCTCTCTGGAGAGACCAGACCCTGGGGCAGTCTGGGAGCCAGTGGAGCATGGTACCTCCAACATTTAGCCTATTTGTGATTTTGTTTGTTTGTTTGTCTGTTTGGTGTTTTTTTAAGAAACAGAGACTCGCTATGCTTCCCAGGCTGGCCTTGAACTCCTGGGACCAGTGGACCCTCCCCCTCCACTCCCGAGTACCTGGCTCTGTGGGACCAATCCCTAGAGAAGGACATCATGTTTGGAAGAGTGGCTGGTCAACAGAAAAAAAAGGAAAACCCTCAACTAGATGGATTACCATAGTGTCTGCAACAACGGGCTTAAACATAAGATCGTGTGCCTGGCACAGAATTGGGGAGTGTTTTGTTCTGCTATACATAGGATTGCTATGAGTCAGACCCAACTTGACGGCACCTAACAACAACATATATATAATGAGGCAGAATAGAAAGATAGGGAAATTTGGGGAACATGGAAAGGGAAAGAGCTTTTACCCCTGAATCTGCTTTGAGTCTCTTGCTAGCTGAGAATCAAGAACTTCAACACAACTACCAAAAGGCTGTGGTGAGGACTGCCTGTGTAGAGACTTATTTTGGGGGGGCATTTTAAATAACAAAAATGGTAAAATAGTAAGAAGCCATGCTTGGGGTCCAGGATGCATGTAACCTTTGAGTCTGACCTTGTTTTCCCTTCTGCAATTCTGTGCTTCTTTGAGACATGCCAAGGGAATTCCCTAGTGACTGTTTTCCTAAACGATGGAACTTCTTCTTTTGATCTTATTGACACCTCCCCAGCCCACGACAGGGACCTTTCTAGGCACTTGAGGCTCATATCACACTGAATGCTCAGGGCTGGGTGCCCAGGGCTGACATCACACGGGCATGCCTTAGACTAAAGAAAACTGGAGAGGACAGTGCCCAAGGGCTCCTTCTTCTTGACTTTCCTGGGAAGCCCATGTTGGTGTCCTGGATGGCTCTCTCTCTCTGAATGCCCACATGTGTTCTAAAGTGTGGACTTAATAAACTCTACAGTATTGTTTTATTTAGGCTAGGATTTAGCTCAGTTGGTAGAGCACTGCTCTACAGTCTCTGAGGTCCTGGGTTCGATTCCCAGCACCACCAAAATGGGAGAAGAATGTGGCAATCCACTCCCAAGGCAATCCTGAAACAATCAGCTATCGAAGACCCTATGAAGTCACTATGAGTTGGACACGACTTGACTGCACCTAACAACAACAACAACAACAACAACAACAACAGTATTGTTTCACTCTCACTGACTTGTCTTGAAATTCTTTTCTATGTTGAAGCCAAGGACCCAGCTTAACCTGAGTGGAGGACCCAACTGGGGGACTCCACAGGCTGGGCACCCACGCTGAGCTGTACCTCTCTGCTGTGCTACCGGTGATATATAATTGATTCTGTTCCTCTAGAGAACCCTGACTAAAACTGGAAAGAGATGAAAGAAAGAAAGAAAGAAAGAAAGAAAGAAAGAAAGAAAGAAAGAACCATCTCCGTGGCAAGTGTGCCAAGGAGAGGAAGTTAGGAAGTCAAAGACAAGAGAACATTTAAAAATCTCCCCAAGAGGATGGTGTGCAAAGGAACGAGAACCAGGCAGACATCATGTTCTTTCTCAGCTGCTCTGGGTGTACGAGGACACAGGAGCCAAAAAACTCAGAAAATGAGAAACAAAGCTCCTAGAACTGTAGGCCCAGACACCACACACAAAGGGGTGAAACACATGGATCCTCAGGGCTTGCCACTCAGACATGTACCAAAAACCAGGAGAGCTGAGGGGCTGAGGGGCCTGTTTGCACACCCAGAGAGAGGCAAGCTTGTGCTCTGGAAAGCTGTCTGTGATGAGGCAACACTGAGTCTGTAGCAAGTCACCACAGACTGGGTGCTGGGGCCGGCAGCCCACAAAGGGAGGGACAGCACAGTGGAGCCCAGGCCCCAGCCTGTGGCAGATGCAAGCTCTTCACTTCACAGTGGACCAGGAAGCAGAGAGTATGACCAGAACTGGAGGCCGACTGTCACCTTCACCCCTCCCCTAGTGACTGAGTTCTGCCAGCTGGGTCCCACCTCCCAGAGTTCCACAGCCTCTCCAAACAGCACACTGGCTGGGGACCAAGTGTTCAAACATAAGATTGTGGGAACCATTGTATATTCAGGCTGAGATTTAGCTCAGCTGGTAGAGCATTGCTCTGTAGTCTCTGAGGTCCCAGGTTCGATTCCCAGAACCACAAAAATGGGAGAAGGATCTGGCAGTCTACTCACAAGAAAATACCGAAACAATCAGCCATTGAAAACCCTATGAGGGTCGCTATGTGTCAGACACGACTCGATGGCACCAAACAATTGTCTATTCAAACCATAACACAATTAAGAGCCGAGGCTGTCAGGACAAAAACCTATAACTTCTCTGCTTACAGAACACAGAGCTCAGTCCTGTGTACACACTGTGTCTGCAGGTGGGATTCTGGGTAAAGACCTATCAGGAATATTCTGGCATGGGCAGCTGGTGTTCCATTACTGATCAGAGAAGACAAATGTTCAAATGTACACCACTGTTAGGGTAGAAAAGATCACTGTCTATTGGTGAAGATTCAGCTCACCACACCAAGCCCAGACACTTTCCTACTTTCAGTTTCCACCCTCTGGTGGTCCAGATGTTAGCATGTCCAATTGCATCTGTTTCTTTCTCCCACCAGGGGCCTCTCCCAGGAGATATTGTAACTGTTGCCATTCCTTTGACTGTTGACCTTGGCAGAATCACCTTTGCTCCCCTGCCATTTGCCCAGCCTTCTAAATTCTAAAGAAATGTCCAACATAGTCACTTAAGATATTAACAGCTAAATGCTCTTTCCTTAGAATTAAGAACCCGGGACACCTGGACCCTCAGGTAACACCAGAATGTGTAACACCCTCCCCCTCCATCCTTTAATCATGTGCATCAAGTAATACAAAATGTAGGGAATTATCTGGACACCCCTGAGGTGGACGAGGAGAGTGCCAGGGCTGAGGCCCACTTGGTATGGGCCCAGGCCTGGCCCCTCCCCAGATCCTGCCCTGTTTCTGCCACATTTGGTTACCCTTAACCCAGGAATTTAGACTGGGACCTATTTGATTCCCTAATAGCTAATCTACCTAAGTCCCAGTTCACGTTTCACCTGCGGTCTCTCCTTAACCTATTACCTCTCCTATCAAGTGATTTAAGATGGCCCTCAAATGGCCCAGCTCTGGTATGGCCTTTTCCAGCCTGATTGGTCACCCAGAGCTATCCACTTAGTTATTAAGGAGGGCTCAGTGATTGGTCCAGCCTGCACCTAACCCCCAATTCTAGGTGCAATTTTCTAAGCCCCACGGAGAGCTGTTCCTCCTGGCATGAGCAGCTCTCTGAATAGTTGCACTTTGGTCCACACCCCCACCTAGGGTGTACGTAAGCACACTACCGACTACTTTGAGGGGCTATTCTTTTCTTTCTTCCCAACAACCTTGGCTCTGGTTGTTACATCCTACACCTGACTTCACCGCTTCAGTCGTCCAGACCTTCAATCAAGCCGCCAAGAGGCAAGACTCCGAGGCCAAGAAAGAAGACCTCGAGCAAGCCAAGAAGAGCCCTCAATCCCCCCATGCCAGGGAGGAGGTGAGAAGAGAAGATGACGGGCGAGAGGCAACATCACCGGACCTTCGGCGTAGCCAGCGAGGACCTCAGAGCTGTTTGTTACTCTGATACAGAGCTGTTATTCCATCATAGCAGCAGTAACATGTGCTGTCGGCTATAAGTTATTAGGCTCTCCTGCAAAGGAGCAGCTTAATAAAGTTCCTGTTGCTTTTACATAAGAAGGCTCCTGAGGTCCTTCTTGGCACCACCGACCAGCTCTTGCCCACCCCCGAGGGTCCCCAAGCGTACTGGTGTTGTGTGAAGCTCTGTGGTCTATTGCCGGCCAGAGTGGACCCCAACAACAAAGCATGTAAATTCTGGGAGGTGTAACTTGTAGAAACCCAATGCCTCTCTCTAAAGAAAGCACAGGAGCTAGGATGATACAGGAGCCATGATGAAGACCTTGCTCAGCCCATGGCCTTCCTGTTGGCCCATACAACCTCCCTACCTCCCTATGAAAGCCCTTCCTGTGCCTGGCTTCCCCAAGGTGGTCCTCTGAGGACCTCAGCCCCACATTTCCCCAGTCAGCCCTTGAACAAATCTGATTCCTTCCCACCAGCATTGCCTTCCTGAGTACTGGCTTTCAAGCAAACAGACTCAGGTTGGGCAGCAACACAGCAATTTAAAGTACCTATGCACCTGGTGGGAGAAGCACTGGCAAGCCAGTCCTGAAACAGCCATTGTGAATCCTATGAATAGCACACAAGCACTGACTTAAGGGCTGGGCCTCACACAGTGTTGCAGTGTTTCATTGTGTTGCACGTAGGGTTGCTACTAGTCGGATCCAACTCCCCAGCACTTAACAAACAATGCACCTGGTAAAATAGATTCTGAAAATGTGATTAAAACCACAAAGAAGGGATTGACAACTCCCTGAGACAGGATAGACAGGCAAAGTAAGGGGACGTGGGAAAGGAAAGGAGCCCCTCACCCCTTCTGGCTGAAAGTCCAGAAACCCTCCCATATTACTCTGGCAGAGACTAAGATCTGTCAGCTCACTGGACCCACGCCGCCCCTTTCCTGTGGGCTTGGCAACAACAGACCAACATTATTGAGACGCCTTGACTGGAAGGAAGCTTTCCCATTCCTACCACAGGAGTGGGACACAGTAAATTTTTTTATTGTTTTAATGCTTTTGGGGAAAAAAAAGAATTTCACAAAAGATTATGAAGCATGTTTACAGTAAAACACATGCCTTGACCTCCTCGTAATCCAGGTGTAGTAAGAATTCCTTTGACTTTTCTGAGGTTTTTATCTTAACAGCCTGTAAACCTGTAGGATACACTTCATAAACTATCTACACTCTCATGTACTCAGGCTCTTTAGATTAAAATAAGTCTATCAAAATTTTCTTACTTAATCTTTTAAATTCTTTGAACAATGCAACTTCCACGTAAATACTATACGTAGCTATTATTAAGGCCCTTAAGCAGGACGCTGTCTGGAGGAGCCCACGCTTCCTCTTCCATGTGGCTTTTGTCCTTTTCAGAAGCATCTGGCGCTCTCTACCACTCGCTCTCCACGCCAATGCTTAGATCTATACTAAAAGCTTTTTCTAAGTAAACTCCAACTTTACTTCATACAAAGTCATCCTGAAATCCTTTTCTGGGGTGTAAGCCACCCTGGCTGCCTGAGCAGAGGTCTCTGAAAAGAACTCCTCAGGCTGTTCCAGCTGGCAGTGTGGGGGTGTCTCCCGCAGCCTGTGACACCCCAGTGACCGTGAGCCATTCCAACCCACTTCTCTGCATTATGGGTGGCTCAAGACAGTGCAAATAGACAAGTGGAAAAAGGTCACCATGCCATTGACCACCTGGATGTGTGGATGCCCACAGAGCTCTGCTTCCCAACCAGAGGAGTCCGCACAGCTCAAGGACATGTGACACAGTTGATGCCATGTGTGACCCTGGAGCCTCACATGACCCCAACATGTTTCAGAGGCAAAGGAACCCAGAGAGTGAAGCCATTCCTTAGAATGAAGTCACAAGTACATGACAAAGGTCAGCATTCCAGCACTTTTGGAATTTTCAGAAGACGTTGCTGCATAAAACGTGAGTAACATTGCTGTTGTTGTTATTGTTAGGTGCAGTCAAGTCGGATCTGACTCATAGAGACCCTCATAGAGTTTTCAATGGCTGATTGCTTTGGGATGGCTTTGGGAGTGGATTGCAAGGTCCTTCTCCCTACAAATGCCTGGAGTAAAAGGCAGAGACTCTACAGTCCTCTGGGCAGAGAAAGCTGTGAGCCAAGGGAGGTGCAGACAGAGGACACCCTGGAGGAGAAGGGCAGAGATCGAGTGAGCCTGGTGTCCACCCTGGAGGATACAGTCTCAGGGTGTGCAAACACTGGAGGCGACGCTGCTGGTGAGCTGCTGTGTGCATGTGGACTCTCTAGAAGCCTAAGCGAAAGGACTGCACAGGCCCCGGTGGGAATGAAGAAGCATGGGAGGCTGTGGCCGCCTCACTTTCAAAATGCACAGGCTGGTTTCACTCGGTTTCGCTTTCATAGCACGCAAGCATTTCATGAGCAAATAAATTTCCATCAACCCCCCCCCCCCCGCCCCGGGGCATCTCAGTGGGTGGAAATCAACCCCCGGAGTTCTCAGCTGCCCTTCAGGGCCCCTACCACAGGGTTCTCCGAGGCTCCCTTCCCTGGCTTGGCAACCAAGGCCCCTGCCCAGGAGGACCCTGCCTTAAGTGAGGGAGGGAAGGGAGTAGGCTGCTGTATCTTGGGTGTGGGATGAGCCCTCTGGCTCTCCCTGGGAAGGGGCCAGAGGCCTGGAGGTCATGGGTGAGTAGCATTTCCATATCGGGCATTGGGGCCCAAGTGTAGGGCTTCTCTGCAGCACCTGCTAGCACTGGGAGGCTCCATGAAGTGGGGGTGGGGCCTCTGGCCATGTGAGGGGTGCTGGACTCCATGCTGACATCGGTGCCCTTTTTCCTGAGGTACCCTGGGATTTAACAGCTTGGGAACAACCCAGAGGACTTTGTTCTCTGAGATCCACCTTTCAGGAGGCCCTGGTTCCCAGGACCTCCCCTGTTACCCCTGAATGCTGCTCCCCCAAATGTGTTACAGTGACTTTATCTCCCTTCACCCTGTTTGGCCCTCAGGAGGACTGGGTAGCCAGTGACGGGTACAATCTCTCAATATAAGCAGAGGGACAATCTAAGACAGACACAGTCATGGAGGGGCCATCAGGAGAGGTAGGGCTGCCTGGAAAGGCCCAAATGTCTGCCTTGCTAGAGGGAGAGGCATAATTGCCCACTTGGTCACTGTATCCTTTGCTTGACATTGTGAAGGTTTACTGGTACGTGTAGTATAACAAGTTTTGAGAACACTAGTTGATGACATGGTTCCTGGAAGGTCACTTATCGATTATCTCTTGTGATTTGGAGGGAACGTCCGGAGAGTTTGATCTGCCCTGGTCATACCTTTGATTGGTATAATTATATGGTGCATAGTAAGAAAAAAGAGATTAGAGAAATAGTGACAAAGTTAAAAAATTCATGCATTCCTTCTCTGTTGGCTGTGATTGTTACTAAGAAATAAAGTTAAGATATAAGGAGGCTAGAGAGAGCCCTAGCATCTCTTGGCCATAGCTCACTAACATTCTTGGCTGTTCTTCTCTTCATTTCTCTCCAAACATTCTGACAACATCTCCCAGGTGGCCCCAGGCTGCCTACAGGTGTGTCCACAGGTGTGGGGCCCTGGCAGGGAGAATGTGTGGCATCCTTCTGTCCGTGGCATGTCAGTGTGTGGTCTACAGAGGCGGCCAGCCCTGGGACCCTCCTTCCCCACTCTGACCTTCCTTCCTCTTCATAGGCACCCACACTCTGCCTGCAGAGCGGTCCAAAGGCAGCTCAGCCCTCAGGCATCTGCAGCTCTGGGACAAGCGCACTGCTGGCCCTGTGCCTGCCCCCAGAGCTCATAGGGGCGGGGGTCCTCCTGGCCCTGACCCAGATGGGGGAGTGGATGCCCTAGCTCCCCACCGGGCTGTTCCCTGAGCCCCTGAGCCCCTGAGCAGGGAGCAGCTCCAGCTGGGAGATCTCCTGGAAAAGCCTCAGCCTCTTTCTGTTTCTGAGATGACCAGCAATTGCAGCGTTTCTAGTAAAACGGCGGAAAACCAAGGTCAGGGCAAGGAAAAATCACCACTTCCTTCGCAGGCGGGGCACAGAGTGGTTCCTGAACTTCTGGCAGCTTCCCGGAACAGGTTTCCTCCCTAGCGGCTATCCTGGGATCTGGCCCCTCCCCCTGGGATCTGGCCCCTCTCCATGCTCTCTTCCAGCTGTGCCAGTACAGAGAGCCAGTGAGCAGCAGGTCCTGGGAGGAGGAGAGGAGATAGAGCACACTGCAGGAGGGAGCAGGTGAGGGGCCTTGGCCCCAACCAGGACACAGGCTTGGGGGTAGCAGGGGAAAGAGTGACATGAGGGGCTGGGGGAACAGCAGGTCAGGATGTGGAGGGTGAGACCTCTGGTCACAGAGCTCCCGGCTGTAGCCACTCCAGCCCCTCACCACTCTGGCTGCCTAAAGCAGGGAGAGCTGGGTTTTCTCTAGGCAGATGCTTGAGATGAGGGAAGGGATGGGGTGGGTGTGGCAGGACCTGTGTCTCCTGGAGCTCCTAGGGCTTGACTCTGGGAGGGGCACCAGTGATGTCTGGGTTCCTGGGCATCCATTGAGGTGGTCGAAGCCACTACCCCCCTGGCCCTCAGGTCACATAGAGAAAGCCAGGTCACACAGTGTGGAGTAGTGCGGGTCAGTGGGAGGGGAGCATGGGGCTGTGGGGCTTCTGACTCCTGAGTCTGGGCTTCGGAGAGCTGCACTTGGTCAGGGATTCCGCAGACCCTGCCGGGTCGCTCCCATTAGGTAGATGCCAACTTTTAGATGGAGCCTGAGAGCCTGGGCAACACCTTCCCCCACTCCCGAAGGCTGCAGCTGTTGTGCCCAAAGTTCGAGTTCCCCAAAGACAACCAGGGAGTCCGAAGTCGCATGTAAAAACAAAGAGCCTTTATTAATGCTGGAGCTCGAGGGTACCACACTTCACTGGTGCAGCGGTTCAGTGTTGGGACCCCCGACTCGCCGCAGGGTGAAAGCTTATATTGTGGGTTACAAACAGGGAAGGAGGGGGTGGAGAAGGCGAAAGTCCAAATAAGGTGGGGCTTTGAGTTGCTAAAGCATGCCATTTGTATTATCCTGAGACCTGGGAGTTCCTGGAAGTTACTGCCCATATCTACAGCCCTTTGTTCTGGCCCAGAGCATTCTGATCTAGTGATCTTTTAAAGGAATTTGTGGAGTGGTGCCTGCAGGACAGAATCCTAAGATAAGGGAGTCATTCGGAACAACTCCAGGTTCTTGGTCAGCCTGGGCATCTCACAGCCTCCACACAGGGGTCCCCTGTCCCCACCAAGCCGGGTGGCCACTCAGCGGTCGCCTCCCGCCTGCCACTGTCCTCCTCTCTGCCTTTTGAGGACCTGGGCTTTCCTCCTCAATGGGAGGACAGCAAGGGCTCAGGCAGATAGGAGTGGAGTGGCCACAGCAGCACACAGGAGCCGGTATGCTCCTTCACATTTGAATTTCAGATAGGGAATCTGGTGTTGATTTTTTTTTTTTTTTTTTTTTTTTTTTTTTTGTGGTACTGGGGGTTGATCCCAGGGCCTCGCACTTGCATACTGGGTGCTGGACCACTGAACTGCATCCCCAGCCCTTTTTTTTTTCTTCTTTACTTTCTAAGACAGGGTCTCGCTAAGTTATGCAGACTTCCTCTGGTCTCAAAGTTGCGATCCTTCTGGATCCTTCTGGCTCCGCCTCCCAAGCCGCTGGGATTACAGGCGTGTGCCACCACGCCCAGTTGAGGGAATCTGTTTTTAAAACAAGCATTTCCCAAAGACTGCATTGCATCACAGATGGTCAGCAGCTTATCTGAAATCCGAATGTGACTGGGTGTACTGAACAGTGCAGTTCCCACAGCCCCAGGCAAGCTCCTCCCCACAGAGAGGTTTCTTCCCCCAAAGGGCAGATTCCATGTGCCAGCTGTGTTGCTCCTCAGCTGCTGGGCTCAATCTGAAGCCTTAGGGCGGGACAAAGCCCACCACTTTCTTCCTGTGACCGCCCTGGCTGCCTCAGCTCTGCCTCACCACCTAGGTCATTCTCAGGCCCCCGTCGTGTCCCCAGGCTTCCTGTGAGTGGCCCTGGAGGAAAAGGAGAAGCTCATTCGCAGTGGAAAATCCAGGCCTTTCTCTGCACTTGTCAGATGTTGCACATGTGGCCACATGTGGTAGGCGGATAGGGAGGCATCTGACCTGCTCCTGATACCTTTCCAGCCTCTTGTCCCCAGCTGGACAAGGGTCAGGGCCTCATTTGCTGCAGGGATTCGATGAGGAACTGGGAAGAAGTAAGGACCACAGGAGTGGAAGGATGGCCCAGTGTGAGGGACAGGAAGCTAAGCCGAAATGGCTTAGTCGGAGTCCAGAGGCCAATTCTGGAAGTTCCAACACTTGTCCCAAAGAAAGCAAGCAAAATAACGGTGAAGAGGCAGGATCAAAATGGCCATTTGGGAAAGATGGAAAATAAGCGTTTTAGCCATCTTTGGGGTACTGATTGAGATTCAGGTGTAAGTGAAGGAAGGATCAGGATGGCGGGGGCCAGGGCTGTGCATAATTAAGCAGTTGTGGTGGAGTGTGGTCTGGTCATCGTGATTCTCCAAGATGGCCTTGGAGAGGTCGGTATCACTCAAGTGGGTGGGCTGGTTCCCATCAGATGACTGCTCCGGCTTGGGGTGATCCCACGTGGGGTGATCTGCCCACGAGGCTCTGCTGCTCCTGCAATCCAAGGTGACTGCAGGCTTAAGACAACGACAGGCATTCAGACACCTTCAGGGGTCTCAAACTGGACACTTCGAAAGCTGACAGTCATGTGCCTCAGTTACTCTTCTCTCTGCGCCTTCCCTGAGGAGGGGAGATGCGGCAGGTGTCACCAGCTTTCAGACAGAGACTTCTTGAGTGGCAGGCATGTCTATGCGGAGTCCAGTAGGAGTCTGACATAAAGAAGACAGATGCAAGACAGAGGCAGAAGCACCAGGCCGCCAGACTGCTTTCAGTTACCTTGGGGCCCGGTGAAGAGTCCAGGCCTCAGCAAAAGCCCTTCCTACGAGCCTGCCATAGCTGGAGGGGCTCGAGAGGCTCCCTCAGCCACACTATGGCCGCCCATGACCCCAGGCCTGCTGGAGGAGGAGGTCAGGAGGCCGGGTGAGGGCCAGGACACAGTCTCACAGCAGGGGGCAGCTCAGAGCAGTTAGGCTTTCCAGGAAGAGCAGAGCACACACTTGCAGGCTCCTAACATCCCATGCACAAGAGCAGTGGCCTGCCCCGGTGGGGGATGTCGAGGTGGGGTGGGGTGGGGAATGGGCGGTGCAGCCACTGGCCAAGCAGGAGGAGCTCTATGCAGTCTGCGGTGTGCGTGGGCCCTCAGACCCTAGCCACAGAGCCCTGGAATTCCATTGTCTGGTCAGGACCGACCAAGGGTGCTGCTCTCTGTGCTGAGCAGGGGCTGGCATCCCGTGGCCGAGAGGGCTGGGCTGTGCATTGATGTGGGTGGTCACCAGGCAGAGCCAGCACATGAGGACAGTAAAGGGGACTTTGAGCTCTGGGGGCACTCAGGATCCTTGGTGCCTTTGGCCTGGTGGCCAGAGAGTATCTGCCTGTAACTAGGCTAGGCATCCATCTCCGCAGGGTCCCCTACACGGAAGTGCTGGCACTCCACAAAGACCTCCCCTTTCCCTTGGTCCCATCAGCATGCCAGAGAGCTGCGAGGGCCCTGGAAACTGGCTATGAGTTACTGGGAAGGAGAAATGGCCAGTACCAGTCAGGAAAATGTTGGGGCTCCTTCTGGAAACTGGGCTTGCCTGGAGCCAGGCTTGTGAAAGATGAGGCCAGGCACACCCCTGTGTGTCCAGGGACCTGGAGTTACCTCCCCCCCATGGGATTGGGAGCCACATGGGTTAGGTAGCCCTCACAGTTGAGGTATAGGAAAGATTGCAAAAGGAGGCCCACCTACTGGAAGCAGCCAGTGGCCTATCATAAAATAAAACCAAGGAAAATAAAGCCTCATGTGCTTCAGGAATGCACGGGGGCAAAAGTAATATGCGAAAAGGAAAGCCAGGGAGCCATGCATGGGGTTTGCAGAGTGAGGTGGAGGTGGGCGCAGGGCTATGTGGCAGGTGCAGGTTCTGGCCAATACCTGACTTGGCAGGGTGGGCTCATGGGTGCGTGTGATGCTTATTGTGAGCCAGGGAGTGAGCTAGAAAATGAACTATGGGCCAGGCGCGGTGGCACACACCTGTAATCCCAGCGGCTCGGGAGGCGGAGGCAGGAGGATCACAAGTTCGAGACCAGAGGCAGTCTGCATAACTTAGCAAGACCCTGTCTCAAAAAGTGAAAAAATGGGCTGGGAGTGCAGCTCAGTGGTCCAACACTTGCAGAGCATGCAAGCAAGAGGCCCTGGGTTCAACCCCCCGTACTGCAAAAAAAAAAAAAAAAAAAGAAAGAAAGAAAGAAAGGAAGGAAGGAAGGAAGAAAATGAACAATTGGCAGACAGCCAGACAGATATGAGAAGGACAGGTGCAAAAGACGGTGGTCATGCAGTGCAGAGAGCTAAGCTACTGTACATTAAACAAGAGAGCCCAAGTGGCTAGAAACTGCAACTCAATGGACAGCTCTGGAGGCCCCAGAAGGAGGTCTTAGGGCAGCATCAGGTCAAACGTGGCTAAAAGTGTTCTCCGTGGCATGACCCTACTTCCATAGGAAGTCCAAGTCAGGCACACTACAGCTGGCCAACCCTGTGTGCTGCCCCAGATAGTCTCCCGCCTCTCCATGCTTCCCCCAACCTGCCACAACTTGTGCCACACACTTAGGAAGCAGAGGGACCAGAAAGGGAGTAGGCACCCGTAGCTGATGCCCGGGGCAGAGGCGGGGGATCCCGACAGGGCCACTCCAGTAGGTGCTCAGGGTCCCAGGCTGACCTGTGGGCTTTCCTTCCTCCAGAGAGCGCCCTAGGAACCGCTGGTGAGAAGGACCCTGCAGGCTGCTGGCCCACTTACCAGTCACACCAACCTATCCCTTGGCATCCCCTGGCCCTGTTCCTAGGATGCTTGTGGCATTCCTCCTCCTGGCAGCATCCCTGAGTTCTTAGGACACATGTAGGTCTCAGGACCACCTCTTGGCCAGATGGAGGGACCTAGGGGCCTAGACAGATGGGAAGGGCACACCAAGGAATGCTGGAGGCTGGGGCCCCTCCAAGCCCTTGCCCCCTCTTCCTACTCAGCACACTGGGCTACAGTCTGGTATCCCTACCTGTCCTGGGACCCCAGCAGCCACTCAGCAGGAATGTCCAGGGAGGCCCAGCCACTGTCCAGGGGCCCCACCACACCCATGTGGGTGACTGTCCTCTCCACACAGTCTGGGACAGCCCCACCTGCACTGAGGGTGTGGTGTCTGTGCCCAGGGGTGAGCCCGCCATGATGGCCTGCAACATCTCCAACACCTTCACCCACATCACCATCCGCCTGAGGGCCCAGGGCACAGACAGGACCATCTTCAGTGAGGACACCGCAGGATGCTTCAGGCAGGGCAGGTGGCAGCTCCAGGTTGAAGGGGCGCAGGCCCAGCTGGTGATCGGGGCTGCTCAGGACACCCACGCAGGGCAGTATTGGTGGCATCTGCAAGGACTACAGAGAAATAACAGTCACCACCCTGAATGTGTCAGGTGATGTGGACCTGGGGGAGGGCGGGGGAGGAAGGGAAAGGGGGGAAGGGAACCCCTTGCATGTGTGCCCAGGACTCCATCTGTCCCATGCATGACCACGGCCTGCGTGCACCCACCCTGTCCTTCCCTGCAAGTCCTTCTGCCTGCATCCTCTGTAGCCCCTACACCAGTTGAGCCTCCATCTCGGAGCCCTAGGAGGCAGACACAGCATCCGACCTCTCAGAGGGGGCCCATGACCCGGACTGCACTTGTGCTGCCTGAGGCTGGGAGTAAACTGGAGAGCCGTCCCTAACGAGAAGACTTCTCTCTGACAGAGTCCCAAGAGCAAGAGGTGTCCTGGGGTAGGTGTCACATGCCCATCCCCCAGGTACAAGCACCTGGGATCATCTCTGCTTGGCCCACCCAGCCCCTGTCCCTGGAGCCCCCACCCCTCTGGCCCACTTTGCTGTCCTGGGCCCTCTCCTCCCCCAGCAGGCCTACCTACTGTGAAGGTAGCGGTAGGGGTTGGGGTGAGCCCTGAGTGATGCTGGGGTGAATGACTGATGCAGGCCGATGCCCCGCATCCCTCTGCTCCAGGTCCTCCCTCCCCCATCTGCCAGCCCGGGGACTTGAAGGGCGATTTGGGGTTCCCATCTATGTTGGGGGTGAAGCTGGCTGGCTTATTCCTAGTCCTGGGAATCATAGGAATTGGCCCATACTCCTGGTATAGACACAGCCGTTCATCAAAGCTCAAGCAGGTGCGAGGCCCAATGGTGGGTCCAGGGTGGGACGGTGGTCTCCTAGGGCCCATACCTGACCCTCCTGGTGCATCCTGAGGTCCTGCTCCCATAGGGGTTCAGGGGGACAGTGGGGGCAGCTGGGGTTGCACATAGCAGGTTCCTCCTAGGACCCCAGCTGGCTGACCAGGAACACAAACCTTGACTTGGGCCAGGCCAGCATAGACCCTCTGTCCCCAGGCCCTCACTTTGGCCTCAGGACACTCTGGAGGGCAGCACAGGCAGAGGTCTTCCAAGTCCTCCCAGTATTCCTGGGACTTTGCAAAATGGACAGAACCTGTGGTTTCTGACTCAGTGGCCCCTGGCTGGTGGCCGTGAGGACTCAGCTCTGGCTGGGGTGGGAGAGTGTCTGGGTGTGTATGGGGCCCGGTGTGCAGGCTGGACCGGCGCAGAGCTGCGGCTGAAGGTGTGGCTGGGCCTGCACATCCACACTGCACCCACGGAGCTGCACGTGCACGCATGGAATGAGCGTGTGGCGCTCATTCCACCTCCCTCCCCAGATGACGAGGTGCCAAGTCCTGAGAACCTCTGAGAACTGAGTGGACCCCACCTGGGTAGTGGTTCCACCCCGGGACCCAAAGGGAGACCCCAGGCACAGGGAGGTCACACTCCTGTAGCTGCAGCCCTGCGGAGCCCCTGCCACCCTCTGGGACTCCATATGCCCACAGAGACATGACTGCTGCTTGGCAGGGCGAGAAGACTCCGTTTGCATTTATTGGGCACAGGATACTCAGCCCCATGTGCCTGGTTGAGGATGGTGGACCCATTGGTCCCTAACGGGGCTGCTGGGCAGCGGCCTGAGTGTCTCTGGGTCCTCACACAGGGACAGAGACACACTTGCTCCCTGTGATCTTCAGCTCCTTACCTCTTCCCCCAAAGGGCAAAACTCAGTTCGCACAGCCTGTGGCCCACAGGAGCCTCCCACCCTCTGCTGCCTACAAGGGACCTGGGACTCTGCCCGGCTACTAAGCTGCCTTCAACCTGGGGCCTCTCTTCACTGGCTGCAGGGCTCCAGCGGGCTTGGGGCCAGTCCCGCTCTGCTGCCCATGATCGGTGGCCGTGAGCGCATAACCAGGCTTCTGACTATGGCAGGAATAGTGCTGGGGACGATGCCACCAGGGGCCGAGATGCGGGGTTTAGAGGCCTGAGATGATGTGTCACCCCACCTCGACCACCAGGGGGCAGCGTGAGCCCATCCTCAGGGAGGCTTCAGGGAAGAGGGTGGTGGAAAGGACAGGTGCCCCTTTCCTTGGTGAGCACCCAACTTCCCGCCCCACCCGGAGACTGCTCCTCCCAGGCCAAAGCTGCCTTCTTTTCTGTATCACCTGCTTTCTTCCTACATATGGGTAAAAAAAGAATTGTTTTATAGATGTGTCACATTCTGAACTTTAGGAAAACACCTATAATGCTCATCTTTAGCAGAACATAATACACCAATTAACAAACCGTCAAATACGCCGAGAAATACGTTGGTTTCAGTGAAAAATGTGAGCACCGACAAGACTGGTCAGCCCATGAGCTCTCTCAGGGTCTGAGGATGAAGGCGGTGGAGGCCTCACTTTCCTGGGAGACCCACAGGCCCAGGCCAGGGACATGGCCTGGCACTCGGAGTCCCCAGAACCAGGACCCATGGAGCCCCAAGATGCTAGGCCCTGGGCTCAGGGGGTCATGGAGCCTGGGCTTCTCAGGCCCAGATGAGCTTCATGCCAGGCTAGGCCACCAGCTCCTCCCCCACCCACCAGTACCTGTGGTCACAGTGGGCACTGCCCCCCCATGCCTGTGAACCTGGGGCCCTAAGAGCTGTCACAGCTTCCCTGAAACAGGAGGCGGCGTGCTGGGGCTCGAAGGTGATGTGGAAGGAGGCTCTGACACTCATGTTTTGGTGGGGGCGGAAAGTCACTGTGCTCCTGCCCCAGGGAAGCCTGGGAAGGAGCACGGGATCCGGTGTCCCTGGCTATTTTCACTTCCCCTGTGGCTTCTCTGTCTTCCTCTGCCAGGGGTTTGGTGCTGGCCTGGCCCTGCCCTCTCTGTGTCTCTCCCCCTCACCCAGCCACTGGGACTCTGTACCACTGGTCCCTCTGCTGGGACTGTAGGACTTGTCTCCCTCCCCATTCTTTGCTCCCCAGTGTCTTCCTAGTTTGCCTCTCCTCGACCCCCTCTCCCATGGCTCATGCCCTGATCATTGTCCATCTGTCAGGGGTCATGGCCTCTGCCCTCTGGTCCTCTGCTGTCAGCACAGGGCTGGCACATAAAGAGCCTCTGAGGGCCCAGGGGTGAACAAAGGGGAGCAGTTACAGCAGAGGGGAGTTGTTTCTGAAGCCTAACTCAGGACTCTCCAAAGGGACCCTCGAGGGCCTTCTCCCCAGATCCTGTCCCCAACAGGTCTGTCCTACAGGGGCAGGAACCCAGTTCCCAGGACCCTCAGCCAGCTGACAGCCCTGCCGACACTGTGGGACCCCAAACCCACCAGCACAATGAGCGTTCCCGGCCACTCAGGGAGGGACCAGGGAGGAGCTACACAGGTCCTCTCTGCAACACACCCAAGCCCACCCCGACCGACCGCAGCCCACACTGGCTCTGGCACCAAGACTGGAAGCCTTGCCAGTGGGGAGGAGGCCTGGGGATGGAGAACCCGAGAACTGCTCCTGCCACTGCCTGGGGTTGAGTCCTGGCTGGGGTCTCCCTTGATGCCTCTCATCCCAGCAGACAGGGCACCCATGGGGGGGGGAGGGTCCTGGCTGAACCTTGTCCTCCACCCCAGCTGCCTGGATCTTTGCTCCCTGGTGAAGCAGCATCCAGGCCTCCAGGGCAGCACAGCCTTGGTCGTGGGGCATCCTAAGGGCCACACCCAGGTGGGCTCCGCCTGCCCTGGGCTGGGACCCCAGTCTGTGCAGTGGCAAGTAACACTGCAGATGTCTGGGCATAAATCAAGTCCCAGCAGAAAGTAACCCAGAGGACCAGGCCACTGGCGGGGAGGCCTGAGCTGCAGCCTGACCTGCCCTGCCTAGCTCTTCTCTTCCTTTTCTGCCTTCAGCAGTCTCTGGGCCTGGCCTTGATGGAGATGCTGGGAAGGCGTGGGGCAGAAGCAAGCAGTGCCACCAGCCCCAGGTCTGCGGGAGGTGGGGGAGATGGAGGAAGCTCCTCCTCCTGGCTGCTGGGCTGCCCTCTCCTCACAGGCACCACCTCTGGGAAGCCCTCCCTGAGTCCCCACAGCTAAGCACCAGCCTGGAGCTGGTGTGGCTCCCTCCTGCCTCAGTCTGTCTTTTCCCCAGAGCTTTGGGACGTGCTTCCTGGTGGCTCCCTGCGGTCCAAAGCCAGGGAGCAGCTCATGTGGCCCAGGAGAGGTTGGCGCTGGGATGGCGGGCAGGGCAGCATGACCGGGCTCACACTGCTGCCCCTGCTGCTCGCAGTGGCCAGCGCCCAAGGTAAGCACCTCCAGAGCCTCAGGGCTCCCGCCGCCCACCGCACGTGGAACGGCATCAAAGTATCGCTGATGTCTGGGCGGCAGAGGCACAGTGGGTTTTCCCTTTTCTCACATCCAAGGCTTTATTTTGTCTGCAGGCAGCACTGCAGCCTTCCCGTGGGCGAGGACCTTGTCCTTCAGTTTCCTTTCACAGCCATGCATGGGCAAAGCCCTGCAAGAGGTACAAAAGACCTGCTTCACAAATGTGAGGGGCGCGGGGCTCAGAGCCTGGGCAGCACCCAGCAGGCACAGCTCTTGTGCTGAGAAAGGAAGGACTAGATCTCATTGGAAGAAGGATTCTGTCTATACCGGGATGCGAGGTGCTGCCAGGCCCTGCGCAGGGCTGGTCAGACAGGCTTGTTTTGGGAGGTTCCAGGAACAATCCAGCATCCACCCCTCCACAGAGCTACAGGCACCTGGAAACAGTGGGGAAACTGAGGCAGC
Source organism: Pedetes capensis (assembly GCA_007922755.1). NCBI lineage: Eukaryota > Metazoa > Chordata > Mammalia > Rodentia > Pedetidae > Pedetes > Pedetes capensis. The sequence goes on along the minus strand of VMDO01001708.1, from coordinate 110,692 downwards.
CAGCACGGGAAAGAGGAGGCTTAGGCTCAATAGGACAGTGGCCTGTGGCTGTCATGGAACTCACTTAAGAGAGGGACCCAGTGTAGAAGAAGGGTAGGGAATGACCAGGAAGGGCAAGGCCCCAGCTGCAGCCTCCCTGGAGCTGGCCTGGGGCAACCATGGGGTGTGGCACCCAGAGCTGCCCCGAGGCCCTGTTGTGGGCACCTTGAGACCCTGTCGTGGGCACCTTGTCTATGGCACTGTGTCTCCAGGGGCTGTAGGGTGGCCTCAGTTGCTGCCTCTGTCCCCGCAGAGAGGGCATCCTCTGTCCCTCTGGCTAACTGGGGTGATACCGGGTCCTCCACAGAGGTGCAGCAGTCACCCTCCTACATGGTCACCCTGGAGGGGGGCTCCGCCAACATCACCTGCTCCACCCATGAGCCCTTGCTCGGGATCTTCCTGAGGCAGACCTGGCCACAGACCCCAGACACAATTTACTATGAGGACGGGAAGCAGCCCACCATGGACAAGCAATTCTGGGGCCGAATCGAGTTCTCAGGGTCTCAGGACAACCTGACCATTACCATGCACCTCTTGAAGCTGGCCGACTCTGGCATCTACACCTGCCAGGCCATCACGGAAAGCAACATCTGGGGCCCTGGCACCATGGTGGTGGTGACAGGTAGGGAATGTGTCCTCCTACTGTTGGCCAGGCCACACTCCCAACTGGTCCCAGTCTGGGCACCTTCCCTCCTCTACCCACTGGAGTTGCCCCTGCTGAATTCCTCCCTCCTCCAGGAAGCCTCCTGGATTGCAGGCTCTCTGCCACCTTCACAGCTCTCCCTTCCTTGAACCCTGATGATGAAAGTGGAGTCTCCAACTCCCCAGGGGAGTCCTCTCCTCCCAAGGGTCTCTTTTTGCTCCTCTTCTCAGAAAAACTGCCCCAAGGAGCATACAGACTCCAGGAGCCCCAGCCAACATCCATCACCCTCCCAGCTGCTCTTGCAGTGGGTTTCTTCCTCATCGGCCTGGGGTCCATATGTACACTGAGGACGCAGGTCAGTGTGAGCCCACAGTGGTCACCTACAAATGGGCCCTTCTCCCAGGAGCAGAGACAGAGGAAGGGCCAGGACTTAAGCCCCAGAGGGCCAGCCATGCACTGCCCTCTCCCCCACTTACCTGCCCCAGCACCCAACCTGGCCCTCCTGCAAGGTCCTTGGGGAGTCTCAGGTGTGGATGACTGCATTCTAGACACTGAGCAGCAGCAGGGAGGGGCGTGGGGGCGCATCCTGTAGGACATTGAGGGCACAGCAGAGTCTACAGGTAGAGTGTGGGCCCCTGACCAGGCTTCTGCACACAGCTGCGTGTGGCTGAGGCCAGCCTATGTGAGCCCGGGTGTGTGTGCAGGGCATGGGGTTCTGTGTGCCTGGAAAGGGCATGGCATGTGCGTGAGTGTGAAATGCATGTTCGGTGTCCGAGACCCACAGTCTGCCCATGTGCTTGGGAGTCAGCGTGTGCTTGGAGGGAGGAGGAGGATAAGAGATGCTCAGGATCATGGCAGGGCCCAGCTCTGCCTTGGTCACTGCTAAAACTAAAAAACTCCCCCAGAGCCAGATGCAGTGGTGCATGCCTATAAACCCAGCGACTCAGGAGGCAGAGGCTGGAGGATCTCAAGGCAGTCTATGTGACTTAGCAAGACCCTGTCTCAAAAAGTAAAGAAATGGGCTGAGGGTGCAGCTCAGTGGTCCAGCACTTGCAAAGCATGCAAGCGTGAGGCCCTGGGTTCAACCCCCAGTACCACAAAAAAAGAAAAAACCCTCCCCCAGGGGTGTGTTGAAGAAAAGGGTGCTCAGAGTGAGGTGCCCCTGGGGCCCAGGTCACCAGGCTAGCCAGAGCTGGGGTAGCAACTGGTTGTCTTTCAGATCAGGAAGCTGTGCCCCTCACGGGGTAAGAACCCACCATGTGTGGTATATGAGGACATGTCCTACAGCCGCCGCAACAACCTGTCCACCCCCCGCCCGCACTGGTAAGCCCATCAGGTCTCTATCCCCCTTGGCGCACCGTCCTCCAGGCCCTGCCCCAGCAGAGCTTGCAGAAGTCCCACTCACTACCCCCACCCCGTCTCAGCTCACCGAGCACCTCAAATGGACACCTCCTCCAGGAAGCCTTCCCATCCTCCTTCTACCCTTCAAGGTGGCCCTGACCACCTGCCATCAGGGACAAGGCTTGGCTGTCATTTGGCCTCCCTTCCCTTTCCACAGCCCAAGGAGGACCCTCTCTGTCAGGTGGGTGTGGCACATGGGCATTTCCAGCCCCTGGGAGCAACCTGGCAAGGGGACAGGCCAAGGTCCAGCCTCACCCAGCCTTCCAGAAATAAAACTTGTTTCCTCCTTTTGGGCTTCTGTGTTCATTTCCCTGAAAGCTGGTAGCTGAGGTGGGGGGGTCAGATGCCCAACCAGCTCCCCAACCACCCACCAGGGTTTTCACAGCTTGCATGTGTGCATGTAAGGCCTTGGGGGGCACTTCCCACCCCAGCCCCCAAGGGAGTCCCAGCAGACACCTTGAGAAGCAGCAGCCCACCCGTCACCTACACAAGTGACGGGTGAGGCACAGGGCCTCAGCCATGGTCACCTGCTCCAGGAAGGCAGTGGGGCCCTCCAGCCCCTCCCTGATCCCGAGGCTGAGAGGCTGAGTGCTGGACCAGGGAGGGGTGAGCGGCCCAGAGCCCCCTCCACTTGGAAGTGTGAGCAATGCCTGGATTCCCCAGACCCCTTCTGTCTCCGAGACCCTGTGGGTTCATGGCCCCATGGAGGCACATCACACTTACCTGGCTCCTCTGAGGCCAGCTCAGCACCCAGTGCTGCACTGGGGACAGGAGCCCTCATTTCCCTATTTAAAGATGGGGAAACGGAGGCAAAAGCACTCAGCCAGGACACAATGGAGCCCAAGGCCCCAACACCCTACATTACTGCCTCCAAGGACAGCTGAAGGCATCAGCGGGGATAGAACAAAGATGACACATTTATCCTGTCCCAAGCCCACCGGGACCATGAACTCTCTCACCTGCCCCTTCCACCCCTCACCTGCGCCTTCCACACTCTCACTGCCCCCTCCACCCCTCACCTGCCCCCTCCACCCTCACCTGCCCTTTCTACCCCTTGCCTGCCCCCTCCACCCCTCACCTGTACCCCTCTACTCTTCATCCTTTCCCTCCACCTCTCACTCCCTCTACCCCTCACCTACCCCTT